>BQNB010079004.1:10245-30380 GCA_026074375.1 Tanacetum coccineum
AGAAAGAACACATTCTCTCTCTAAGATAAAGTAGCCAACCCATCATCTCTTGCTTGTGTTATGATATCATGTATACTACAGGGTTTATCCTTGATCTATAAAAGGAATCCTCATGGCATAGTTGGAGATATCAGTTAAATATACATCTCATACAATCATATCTCATAGTTAGTAATTTGTAATCACTTTAGCAAATTAATAGAAATCAAAGTTTAGTTTATTCATTATTCTTCTTAATACTATTATGTAGATTCTGCATATACAATCAGTATTCATAGTCAGTGTTTCTATATAGTCAATCTGTATTCATACAAGTTGGCTATCACCCTTAGCAGGCTGCAAAGATCTGTTTAGTTTGGGACTTACATATTTCATAAAAGGGTTAATACATACGCAGGTTACTATGGTTTCCACAAATGTTGTCCTAAGTAACCAGGGTTTCATTTTGTGTGTGTGGGTTACTAATGTTTTCATGACCGGTTTATTATGTTACTCCTAATATTATCACTTACAACACCCGGTTGCAATCCTACGTGGATTTAGTAACTCATTACCAGATCCCCATTAACCTTTCCCCATTTCCCCATTTCTATAAACCCTAATCAAACACACACACACAGATCCCCATTTCATGAACAAAATAAAAAACTAAGAATGGTTTTAACATTATAAGGTTCATTGACAACAGTGTGGCTCAAATATCATTATCTTGATTCGTCTCCTCGGGTTCAGCAGGGTGGTGTCCAAGTTCATTTAACTTATGTAGTTACCATAAAGTGGGTCGAATGACTCGTTATCCTACTTCTTATGCTTTGTTTTTTAATAAAAGATTTTTGTACATAAAGACCCTCCTGATTATGCTAGTAGCTGGCTTGATACTTTTGAAAACAAGTTTTTCTTCCCTGACCCTTAGAGTAATTTTTCTTTTGTAAACATCAATCCTTACTAGCACGTTTTCAGCAATACCTTACTAGCATGATAAAGTCGACCAAGGATTAAAAGGACATCGTCATCCTTGGGTATATCCAAGATGATAAAGTCTATAGGGAAAATAAATTTGCCAATCCTTACTAGCCCACAAAACTATCCACCCCCACCAACACTAAAATACACCCACACAACGGTTTTCGCAATACCACTTGGTTGTTTTTTATGCTATCAGCAGTTCAATGGATAACCTTAATGTGTGATAAAATTCCTTAGACTCAAGGTTGGTGTAGGTTAGAAGTTGGAGGAAGAAGATAGAGAAGAAAAGGCCCCTCATTCTAGAAAGGATTTAGGGAAGAACACCGCTAGGAAAATGGCATAAACTAACACTTTGCTCTGGGTCAACTAGGGATTTTCTTAAACTATCATTATGAATAAAACAAGGTAAAGTAAAGCTCTCTATGTCTTTTTCTTTCTGAGGCAAGGTGTGATCATAAGCTTCCAGAATCTTTACATCTTCTACCTCTCTCCAATCATTACAGCAATAATTTTGTAGTCGCCTTGGGAAGGGAACTACTTTAGAAAATGTGCTTTTGTGTTGTGAGCCCGATATGGCGTATGGACTATATCCCATATGGCGTATCTCTGATGAATCAACTTTAGTGGTTGAGATCGATTTTACATGGTCCCTTGGGTTTAGTTTTGTTGAGCCGGGCAGACCTCTAATTCCTCTTTCTTGTAAAACTTTGCTCATTTAACCAATTTGAATTTCCAATGTCTAATCGGATGCTTCTTGTGTAGGACTGTTTCAATAGTTTATTGCGCATCGGTTAGACAAGCTAGAATCTCCTTGTTGTGTTGCTTTTCTTCGTGTCTATTTGTTGACTCAGCCACATGAATTTGGGTCGTGAATTCTTCAATAATCTGGTCTTCGATTAGGATACGAAGAATTTCCATTGTTGCGTTGGTAGAATCCTGACCCTGCTGCTCTCTACTGTCTTGCAGGTTGATAGGGTGCTCCAAACTATGTGTAATAAGCCTCTTCCAGATTATTCCTTTCTTCCTTTAGTAGGCAGTCCTTTGTGTAGTGTGGTCCCTTGCATAGTTCGCATCCGGCCTGAGCAATGTATACCTTCTCGTTGACTTTCTTAATCTCTCTTCTGAGGTTGTTGAGCTGGGCTTGAATAACAGCTAGTCCGTCAGAAGTTTTAGTACTTCTGGCTTTTAAGGATGTTCCGTTATGCCATTTCTGGGAGTATTCAGCCATTTCTTGGATGGATATTTTGCATCCGCAATAGTTTTAGTGGGAATGGCACTTTTAGAGTCAAGGATTTGTCTGGTAGGAACATCAAGCCCATTATTGAATAAGATAACTTCTTGCATATCAGTTAAATAACGCTAAGGACATTTCATCAAAAGTTCCTTAAATCTTTCCCAAGCTCGGAAGAGACTTTCATCCGGTTCTTGCTGCAAATTGGTTTAGCTCTTCCATTTTTCTTTGCTGTGTGAGGCAGTGTGGGCAGTACTTGTTTAGAAACTTTATTTTTAGGGTTTCCCAGTTTGTAATTGAACCTGATGGTTCGTTCCTGAGCCATCGACTTGCAGCTCCAGTTAAGGACATGGGAAAAACTCAAAGCGTTACTTGATCTTGAGTTACCTCTGGAATATGAAATAAGTCAACAATCTCAAGGACTTTTTC
The DNA here is from genome assembly GCA_026074375.1 of Tanacetum coccineum. Lineage (NCBI taxonomy): Eukaryota > Viridiplantae > Streptophyta > Magnoliopsida > Asterales > Asteraceae > Tanacetum > Tanacetum coccineum. Next base: position 12,872 of record BQNB010079004.1, read on the forward strand.
GATGTGTTCATTTGCGTCTTCATGTTCTGAACCACTGAAAGTATTTTCGCGAAGTTCCTTGAGATATTGCCCTTTTAATTCAAAGTGAGTTTTATCATTAATCTTGGGCCTAACAACTCCTGACCCATAGTTTCTACGGGTCTTGCTCATGTATTGATCCATTATTTCCATCATAATTTTTTTAGTTTCTTCCTCTAAATGTTCTTTGATGTCAGAAAATAAATCGAGCTCTGGTGAACTCGACTCCACAAGACCAGGTGTCTCGTAGAGCCTCCTTTTTGAGCGAAATGTACTTTTTGGGTTTTCAAAATGTGTAATTAGTTCCTTAGGGGAACTCCTTGTCATGCATCACCTGAAACAAAGGATAATAAATTAGTAGGATAGGCTCTTTGGAAAGAATATAGAAATTTGAACACGGAAATCAATTTTAGTTCTATTACTGTATCAGATGATCAATACGCCGTATTAATTTAATTTGAATACGCCTTATGTCTGCTGAAGGTAATACACCGTATTGATATACGAAATTCGCCATTTTGTTTGGAAAAGAACAGATTACGTTGTTTTAGATTGTAGGATCAATACGCTGTTTTGAAGTGGTAACAAGGTCAATACGTCGTATCCAACTGGTGGATACGGCGTATCTGTTGATCTGTCAGAATAGGATACTTAGAAAACAAATAAATAATGCGGGAATTTAAACATACTATTAAATTAATTACAAACAGAATTAAATTACACTAATTAGATTAATTCTAAGCTAATGGTTAGAAATACTAATAAAATTAAAGGTTAAACTTTTTTACTCCCCGGCAACAGCGCCAAAAACTTGATGTGTTGTCGTGTAGGGTCAAGATATTTATTACCAAGTTTTTCGTTTTTATTTAGTCGACTTATCCTAAACAAACCACTCTAAGGCCAAATGTACCGATAGGTGGGAGTTTCATTGCGTAATATGGTGTTCGAACAATATGAGCTGAGGTTGTTGACCTGATAATCTATCTGTTATTTTAATTACTCTAATTAAGTTAATCCTAATTACTTGTTAAACCTATGCTATATACGCTTCTAACGATAGATGTGGGGTTTTTAGCCTGAGAGACTACAGGTTTTATGGTGACAAAAATTAATTCTAAATACAATAAACATGCAAGAAACATTCAGAAGATTAAAAGAGCGGTACAGCACAAATATATAGAAAACGATAATTAGCCATATTAAATCCGATTAAATGATGGTTTGTTTATTTAGTGCAATGATTTCTTATCTCGAAGCGGCATATCATTCTTAAGACTTAGGCGGGACATCATCCTAAGACCTAGACACGTTGAATCCTGTCACAATTAACGCATCCGCATAAAGCATCCTTTTAGTTTAATTATAATCTATCTAGGGATTATTAAAGCACGGTTGCCCCTTCGAGGTAGCCCAGTTTGATGTACCATGGCTGGTGGATACTTTTGTTGTCGTCGTGTGTGATCTTGTCAAACCCTAGCCCATCAGGACTTTACCCACTTACTGTTTGACGGTATTTTATATACTGGTAGTCCACTATTCAAATCTTTATCAATTAATCAAGAACATACTTGTTGAAACATTACGGGTCACCTGCCGGTCCAACTAAGCTCTTAATTTAAAGACAAAGACAGAACGTTACTTGTGATCCTATTGGTCCAGTAATATAAAACACGATATGGAGAGCTATCCCAGTATCTAGCTCACTTGTTAGGCGTAACTAGACCCAGTTGAATGATAGGTCGCATATTCAAACACGTAAACAAGTATCATGTGATAAACATAATTAAACTTTCAATGATAAATTAAGTAAATTGATTTTAAAACAAACCAAACATTAAATCTTCATTAAGATGGCCCATAACCATTGTAATTATACAAGTGTGATCAAATAACCAAGGTAAACTAAACGTTTTACCGAACGATACCAAAAATTAAATGATTACAAGAGTAAGGAAATTACACGGTGTCTTCTATGGAATCGTGATCGATGCTTGACCTTTGTTGCTCTTCTTCTCTTCAGAAAATCGTCTTTTATGAGTATGGTATGAAGAATATGATTTTGCACACTAAAAACTCGTTTTTGAGTCTTTTATTTATAACCTCTGAAAAAGCTTGGATACGTCGTATTGGACTAGGCCAATATGGTGTATTGGGGTGTATCCCTTGGAGTGCGCGCATAGTTTAAGATCAATATGATATACATTCCCAAAATAATAATATCTTTGTATCTCTTAATAGTTATCTTCATGGATACGGCGTATGGCAGAAGGTGGATACGCCGTATTGGGAATTGTGAATACGCGTTTTCTTGTGAAGACTTGGCGTTGAAATGTCGTATCTCTTTTGCTTGATACGGCGTATTGGTCAGAATTGAGTAATCTTCAAATGTCTTCATTTTAGCTCCAAAATATGTGCCTTTTAGCATGTCTTCACAAATCACTACTCAATTACTGCAAATAACACTTTTAAACAATTAAGTACACTTTTTGCATTAGATATACAAAAGTCGGGTGTAGTTTATCTGGATATTTGTTGGTATAAATGTGACATTATTTGATGTCATCAGCATGCAAGTAAAATCAAACCACATAATATTCACATAACAGTCATAAGCACATAAATTGTCCCAAAATCAAATCACGTTTCGTACAGTTCAGAAAATCAGTTCAAAACACATTTGAGTATCATTTTCCCCCAACGGAAAAGATTTAAAAAGTCGTGGCTACGGAGAAACTCACCTCAAAGCAAAGGTTCTCATCCTACCAACTCTATATCACACAAAGCAAATGCACTTCGTTCCGAACACGGACCTGCTCCATTTTATCGTTCCACTTAGACATTTATTTCCAAAACAGTTTTCAGGTTTGATGCATAGTGGTCGGATGCGCGTTGTACGATCATTCTTAATGTTTTCAGTGGTGTGATGGTTGACGACTTAGTTCAAAAGATAACATACTTCCAACTCATACCTTAGATAATACATATACTTATACTATTTAATATGATAGTCGAGAGATATAAGAAATAAATACTTATATATATACTTCGATAAGTCCATTCGGTACACTTAGTTACCATAAATTGATCATTTATACTATACGAAATGAAACGTTTATTCACGTTAAACATTTGAGAGAAGTTTCGGAAAAATATATTTTTCGTCTTTTAGTCGACTTATTAAAATAATAAAATAATAATATTTTATTATTTAAATGAAAAGTCGTATTTTGAGTAAAGATTCTAAGTATAGACTTTTTACGAAATTTTGACATGACCCGTACGTTTATATAACGTTTTCCAAGGTTTTTAAACCTCAATTTCAACCACTTTTCACAATTTCAACATTTTCCGACAAAAATCTCAAAATCACATTTCGCAACTATTTTCAAATCCCATTTCTCAAGACGACTTTCAATAACATTTCATAAGTATACTTCACTTTCCAAAAGTCCTTCAAAACTCATAATATGACTAGTTAACGCTTATTGGGCTTTAAGGCCCAATAAGGATCCATTAAGGGTTTTACTTATCCAAAATACGTTTTAAGCCCGATACTAAGGCCCATTAGTATATATATAAGTCCAAATCGATAAGTAACAAAGTAACCCGGACCACAATAAGCACTCAATAAGCCACGGCTTATTGAGCCTTATTGGGCCGTGAGCCTAATAGCTCCAAAACCAACTCCATTAGCTTAAAAATAAGCTAATAAGATATATAGTATATTCGGTTATCACCATAAGCTATAAAAATAGTCCCAAAAAAGACGACATAGTAGGTAAATAACCAAAAACACTTTACTCAATATCCTCCATATTTTCAAGAGCTAATAAGCTCAAAATAAGCCACGAAAAGCTTAAAATAAGCCAATAAGCTATAAACAAAATAAGCTACATAGCAAGCAAATGTTTTTCAACCATCACGATCACAATATCAAAACTAACTAAACCTTACTTTTCTTTCTTTTATTTCCGAACCCTTTACACCAATCGCAATCTTTTCATTTTTGATTTTCAACAAACGCATCGTACAACTAACATCTCAGCATCGTTTAACACACAAAAGTACAAGTTAAATGTAAATTTGAAAGACTTACAAAGAGGGTTTCAAAAAGCGAGAATGAACACGAACCGACTACCCAAACGTAGTTATAACAAATACCCGAACACCAGAATCAACCCAGCAACACTCTAAACCACCATGTTCTTGATCAAATATTGAAAATGAATGTGTTTATGTGTTGTGGAGCTCAGCCGAAACCAAGAGAGAAAGAGAGAAATGTGATGAATATTTTTTATCTATGTTTTTGAAATGGGATAGAAACAAGTGATATAAGATAAACTCTAGTACCCACCAAGGACCATAGAAGCTAAAAACATGCCATCTTGTCTCCCCCTTATCTAAAACCCACGACTAGGAATCCAAGGGCTCGGGTTTCCTTCTTTTATGTCAGGTTCACTTAAAACTCAAAAACCGTGATCGAAAAATACTTCCTAAAGTTACTTTAAATTTTTATTCATCTTAAAAATACTTTTCTAATAACTTAGAGTATTCACATGATATATTTCTACGTTATACTTCCAAAAAACTCATTTGAACATTAACGGACGTGTCGGGACTTGTTTTTCAGCATTTCTCACAATTCACGGGTCAAACCACCCGAAACATAAATAACACAATAATATCCTCTAATAAGGATTATTATACACAATAAACCATAAAATACCTCAAATCTCATAAATTCATCATCTACAACACGGTACATATTCTAAATAAACTGACAACCATCAAATAGTCAAAGGACTAAATTAGAATATTCAAAACACAAAAAAGGCAAAGGTTACATTCTACCCCTTTAAAAGAATTTCGCCCCCAAAATTCAGCTACTACCAGTACTAAACAGATGCGGATACTTGAGTTTCATTTGGTCTTTGCGCTCCTACATGAATTCAAGTCTACATTTCGAATTCCATCGGACCTTGACGATGGCAATTCTACTCTGCTTAAGTTTTTTGAACTCTCATTCCAAGATTGCCACAGGTTCTTCCATAAAATTCAACTTAGCATCTACTTGGATCTCATCCAAGGGCACTTGCAGTGTTGGATCAGCCAAACACTTCTTAATGTTTAACACGTGGAACGTGTCATGAACACCATTCAATTCCTCAGGCAATCAAAGTCTATAGGCCACTTGACCGATCCTCTCAATGATCTCAAATGGTCCAACGAACCTAGGTGATAATTTCCCCTTCTTCCCAAAGCATACCACATCTTCCAAGGCAACACTTTAAGCAAGACGTACTCACCTACACTAAACACTAAGGGTTTCCTCCTCTTATCGGCATAACTTTTTTGACGATTACGCGCAACCTTAAGTCTATCCTTAATATGTGAGATCTTCTCAATGGTCTCATGCACTAGCTCAGGTCCTATCAACTGACCCTCTCCAGTATTTGCCCACATAATCGAGGAACGCCACTTTCTACCATACAAAGCCTCAAACGGTGCACATCGCACACTAGAATGATAACTATTGTTATACGAAAACTCAACCAATAGAAGATGAACATCCCAACTTCCCTCAAAGTCAAGGACACATGCTTTGAGCATGTCTTCCAAGGTCTGGAGAGTACGCTCACTCTGACCGTCGGTCTGAGGATGGTAAGCCGTACTCATGTCTAACTTAGTTCCTAATGCCTCTTACATTGTATGCCAAAACCTTGATGTGAAACGACTATCATGATCTGATATGATCGAGATCGGCACAACATGCCTAGCAACAATCTCGTTTAGATAGAGTCTAGCTAACCTATTCATTTTATAGACCTCACGCATAGGTAGAAAATGAGCAAACTTAGTCAATCGGTCCATAATGACCCAGATTGCGTCGTGCCTATTACTAGTCCGTGGTAGCTTCGTAACAAAGTCCATTGCTATTCTTTCCCATTTCCATTCGAGAATCTCAGGTTGCTGTAGTAAGCCAAATGGCCTCTGATGTTAAGCCTTAACCTTTAAACAAGTCAAACATCTACTAACATACACAACTATATCCTTTTTCATCCTCGGCCACCACTACCTATCTTTAAGATCATAATACATCTTGTCAGCTCCTGGATGTACATAGTACTTTGACTTATGGGCTTCATCTATTATCAGGGTTCTCACATCACCCCTTAAAGGGACCCATATTTGATCCAGGTAATACAACGCTCCATCCTTTCTATGCTCTATCATCTCGTCTAGTCCTCTCTACAATCCCGCAGACTCATCAGATGCCTCCTTCTGAGCCGCTAGTATCCTATCCTTGATACTTAACTAAAGGGTCATATTCATAGCTCAAACTCTTTTAGGTTTCACTCTCTCTTTCCTACTCAATGCGTCAGATACTACATTCGCCTTACGAGGATGGTAGTGAATTTCACAGTCATAGTCGCTGAAAAGCTCTATCCAGCAACGTTGACGCATGTTCAATTTCTTTTGACTAAAGATATGTTGGAGACTCTTATCTATATCTATACTCTCTAATAAAACACATTTTTATACAACCCTATCTAATTAATGCGCTGCTGTGTCTGTAAGCTTAGGCCATAGACATTTTAGTAAAGTACTACTCCATTGCAAACTTCAAGATACTTCTTCTATACGCCTCTTCTTGATTCTTGACTCGTTCAATAGTCAATTTTGAATTTTTAGTTTCAATTCAGGCATTAATGTCAATTCCTCCAAAATAGTTTCATTCTTTACCGACTCAAAAACACCTTGATTCAAAAACACGTATACACAAAAACTTTTGTGATACTCATCTTTGTTAACAAAACCCTAATCCTGAAATATAAATCATTCATTAGCTGGAATAAACTCAATGTATGCTTTCAAATATGAGTTTAATCAAACGACTTCCTGACAAGAAATCCTTACGATTACGAACTAGTAAACCATTACTGTTTGTGATTATTTACAAATTAAAGACATTCCACATAAACACATTGGTTTTAGTTCCTTTATAATTGTTTTAGTTCATTTAAAAGGGTATAACGTGACAAATAGTCAAATAGTATTTTCATTTGTGTTGGTTCGTTTAGAATGGTAATGGAGATGTTGATGGCTTATGTAGGCAAAGGTGTTTATTTATCTAATTTCCTTTGTTAATGTAACACCTACAAGCAGCTTTTTTGTTATTGTTGATGGCATTAGCTATTCTAATTGTACTATTGTGTTCTGCATTCATATTTATTTTAAAGTTATTAATCCTCATAAGTTCATGGGTTTCTACAAACAAGAATGTAATTTTTGTCTTGTTGTCTTATTTCAAATGCCAAAAATAAATCAAAACCTCTAAATTTAAATTTACATTGTGCAATGTGGACTGAATTAACATGTTGTTTTGTTAGAGACTAGAAAAAGTAGATATCACCGGTTAGTAATGATGCGTCAAAATGTATGAATAAATGTTAAAATTTTGATCATGTTGAATACTTGAGCTTTTTTGACATGGTTTTAGTTGAATTCGACAAGGGTTAATTTGATCAAGTTTACACGTGCCTACGTTGTTACGGATTCCTTAAGAAACTAAGAGAAATCATTTATGAGATACGGTTGCAAAAAATCATTTTTGGGCTTTGATCAAGTTTACAAGTGCCTATGGTGGTAAATATGCCTATGGTTCACGCTCACTAGTGTATAGTTGCATAAAGTTTTTGCAATGGTTGTTGCTTTGTAGGACATGTAGGGAAACATATGTTCTTAACAGTTTACTTTACGGGTATAAGTTTTGTTTGTTTATTGGAATGTTTGAAGTAGTTCGATGATGATTACCGATCTATAGATCTTTATTGTTTAGGGAAAGGTGGTTTTGGTTAGGCTTTGTAGGTCGTCGTGTCTCCGGTGGAACTGACTGCATGTCTCTGTATGAGTGGAAAATTCACAAGTGCGCATTTCTTTTATGATAAGTAAACGGGCTAACATAATTTTCTATATAAATTTAAACAAGATACATATTTTTTTGGGTGTGAAACAGTACCCTTGGTGGCAGCATGGAGTGCCTGAAGTTAACTATAAAAAAACACAAGTATAATACTATGTCATACTATGATAATAACTTCCGATTCAGTTTAGTTCATTTTCACATCAAGTCCCTGGAAATGCTATGCAAGAAGTAATTTGAAGGTATTGACACAAAAGAAACTAGTCGAAGTTAGGTATTCATTAACTTAACTTAACTTATTGTTGTTTTCATAAATTTGATGATTACACACCATGTTAATATATATAATAACATACATGTTCTAAAAGGAGATCAAAATTAGGTGTTTGCAATTGTTGTAGTTAACGAAGAATTTTGAGAATACTACTGTTTCTCTTAGTCATGAGAATAGAGGTTATTGAAACCGTCTGTATTGTACCTAACGAAGAATTTTGAGAATACTACTGCTGCTCAGGCAAGAAGAGGAAAAGACATATAAGGTATTCCATGGGAAAGGCTCAACATCACTGGGAGAAATATAGGCAAACGAGATTAGAGCAGTACAAAAATTATGAAAATATTGCTGAGACGGGTAAGGTTTAGAAAAATGTACGTATGTCAATCAGTACGATGTAGGGATGTTTGGCATTATGAAAAGAGCTCAGTTTATTTAAAAACTAATTTAGAAGAAAGACTAACAGGATATTCAATGTGCATGTTTTGTGGTATAGGCTGGTCTCCCTCCTTGTGTTCTTAATATAGTTTCAGGCTTTGGTCCAACAGCTGGTGCAGCTCTTGCTAGCCACATGGATGTTGATAAGGTGCGTAAAAATCTTTTAATCATGCTTGGTAATGACCTAAAGCCAAATTCTATTCTCAAATGCATAAACGTGTTTTGGGTCACCAGGCGATACATCATTATCCGTTTTGACCCGTAACCCAACCCACCTATTTTGCCACTTATACTAATTAGAATCAAACATGACAATTTATTGCATGCATTTGCAGATTGCTTTCATGAGATCAACTGATACGGGTAAAATTGTGCAAGAATTGGCTGCAAAAAGCAATCTATAGTCAGTGACTTTAGAGCTTAGAGGGAAATCACCCTTTATTGTGTGCTAGGATGCTGACGTTGATAGGGCTGTAAACTAGCACACTTTGCTCTCTTCTTCAATCAGGTGTGCATTTTTGGAATTTGACCTACTTTTACTCTTAATTATGTAAAACAAGATCTAATCCGACGTGTTTGGCTCAACTTTATCTAGGTTCAATGTTGTTGTGCTGGTTATCGTGCATGCGTTCATGAGCGTGTACATGATGAGTTTTTATAGAAATCAAGAGCACGTGCTCAAAGACGCACTGTTGGTGATCCTTTCTAAAAGGGCATTGAACAAGGCTCTCAGGTACATGACTATGTTATTATGATGGTGATAATCTTCTTTTTGTAAAGCCATCTAGAAGGTTTACGCATTTGAATACATTTCAGATGAGTTTCAAATTGTTTTACCCCCTTGAATACTTGACCTATATCCTTTTAGTAAAGTAGATTAGTCTACACTGTATGGATATAGTGATACTTATTCTGATTATGTAATCACTTTTTCTAAATGAAATGCCAAACACTTGGATAATAATTAGGGTTCAGTTTTTTATTCTTATATCTACTTACTATATGTGAATAGGCATGCAAAGTCACGAAGAAAATTGGATTATATTAGTATCATAGTATGCCATTAGATGGAATTCAAGATCTGTAAAATCGACAATCTTTCATTTTCAGGTATAGATAGAATGGCAAAAGGTGTAGATAGAATGGCGAATATGTAACAAAATTTTATGTTATTTGACAGAAAACAAAAGGCAACTGCAAATTTTGGAACATCCTTAAGTGTTTTGCCTCCTTTAAAACAAGTTGTTTAGCATTTTGCCATTCTCATAATTATCAATCATCATCATCATCATCATTATCATCATTATCTCATTATTTAGTACTTTTTAGTTAAACCTTTTATATTAATTAATTGGAAGTATTATGCATAGAAATGTTTGTTAAATGTTTTTGTTTTCGCTTAGTTAATGTATACATTAATTGTATCGTTGCATCTGAACCTTTTCACTATTCTTTTTATATTATACATGCCATTCTTTTCTATTCATGTTAATCGTAGATCATCTCCGGTGGCCAATTTATTAAAAACCTATTACATTATAAAAATACTTTTGTAATACTTTGTTGCATTGACATTGCTAGAAAATTGGTTGTTATAGATGAAAAATATTTAAAGTCTTTGCCATTAGATGCTATTAGCTAAAAGTTAGTTGGAATTATAGTCGTTACAACTTAAGAAATATATTATATCTTGGCAATATATCGTATCAATGAATAAGCAGGTTATATCTATCATTAAGGGTTCTAAAGAAAGGAAGATTTTAGATGTTTTGTAAGGCTACTTTTAGTAATATACTACAATTTCTATATTAATGTGTTGTTTTGTAACGTTTAATTGCGTGACACATATTTGTTTCACATGTATGAACTTTCTACTTATCATTGAGTAAATTAACGTGTTTCACACGTTATCTATGTGTTGGATCTGCAAATTTGGCCTAAACTTACATATATGTATTTTCAGGTTTGCGCCATAGTGATGAGGAAAATAAAAACTTTGCGATGTTCTATATAGAAGAGCTCATGCATAGTCAAGACACTTCTTTGCGAAAATTTTAGGTCATGCCATATTCACTTGATAGTTTCATATCAAATTTTGGTAGCTATTTGATATATGTTGCGTCAAAATACGATTCAATGTGGTCTACAAATAGATGCTATACAATTTATCACAACTACAATTATTCGTATCTAGCGTTTGTAGAAAAATAGGATTGGAGATAGTTTCATTCTTTTTCCGTTATTTGACTATTGTGTTTCATATAATGCATGTTTCATTATTATGAATTTTATACTTTACGTTTGCTTATCCAAATGTTTTTCTTTCTAACCCTAACTTCATAATATGCACTACCAATCATTATTTTCTTTTAAACGTTTCTTTAAAATACCCGTGAATTTCACGGGTCTTTTAGCTAGTGATCGGTATATATGACACACTTTGTCCCATACAAATAATATCTCCAAATCTTAAGTGCAAACACAACCGCATCCAGTTCCAAATCATAGGTGGTGTAATTCTTCTCATGGATTTTCAACTGCCTAGATGCATAAGCTATCACCTTACCTCTTTGCATCAATACACAACCTAATCCTAAGCCAGACGCATCACAATACAGCACAAAATCTTCCGGTCCATCAGGGAGAGCTAGAACAGGTGCATTACACAACTTGTCCTTCAAAGTTTGAAATGCCCTTTCCTGTTCCTCACCCCAATCAAAGGTCTTACTTTTCTGAGTCAAAATGGTCAGGGACTTAGCTTTCTTAGAAAAGTTCTCTATGAACCGACGATAATACCCTGCCAATCCTAAAAATAAACGAACTTCAGACGAAGTTCTAGGGGCTTCCCAATTCTTTACAGCTTCAATCTTACTAGGGTCTACATGAATACAATCTTCATCAATCACATGTCCAAGAAACTGTACTTCTCGTAACCAGAGTTCACACTTAGAAAACTTAGCATACAGTTTCTCTTCCTTGAGAAATTCTAAGATTAGCCCTAAGTGCACTCCATGCTCTTCCCGGGTCTTAGTGTAAATCAAGATATCATCATAAACACTATCACAAACTTGTCTAGATACGGCCTATACACTCGGTTCATTAGATCCATAAATACTTGATAACACCCTAATTATACATGTTTTTGGTAGCGTTATTTATTCATATTTTATCATTTCTCATAAACTTTCGATACTTAATAGCATGATTTACTTGTAGGTTTACTTGAAGACATCTCGAGCTCAAATCAAACAAAGATGGAATACTTATACACTTCGGAAATCAAGATGCAAGAAAAAGATAAAGTTTCAAGCTAAAAGTGCAAATGTGCGCCACACTTATCAATTGTCCGCCACACTTCTCCCCAAAATCAAAGAATTAAAAACTTAGTCAAATTAGTGCATTAACTCCCCAAGTACGCCGCACTTATAAGATTGTGCGCCGCACTTCCTATCTGGTTACGAAGAATAAATGAAGTCATAAATACTATTGCATTAACACCCTAAGTACGCCGCACAAATACTTTTGTGCACCGCACTTCTTCAATAAACATTAAATTACCTTATTTAATCACCAAGTACGTCGCACAATTTATCTTGTGCGCCGCACTTCTACCCTGAAATCAGCCTATAAATAGAGCTAAAATTCTCACACATTTCATCATTCCTTCATACTAATCAACTCACTCATACAAATAATCCCTTCCCAACCATTCTCCAAACATAAACACCACACCTTTTGAAGAATCAAGATCAAACAACTAAGAACGAGGAAGAACATCATCCTAGTTTATTACAATAATGAAGTTTCTTGTTAAATCAAGTTATGTTATGAATACTTAGCCATGAGAGGCTAATTCTTTCATGACTACCCGGTGAAGTTATGATAATGAATAAGTGTTTGGTATGATTTTGATCTCATTAATCTCAAGCTTATGTTGAACCCCTATTATATCCTATCTTGTCAGTTTTGCTTATCAACTTAGATTATATAATCATATAGGTCGAAAGACCCGTTATGATCTATATGTTTTAAAGATTTGTCTATGATCTTTATCCTTTGTGTTAAGAAATCCACTTTCGTAAACTAATAAACAAAATAAGTTTTGATATAATAAGTTATCTGAATCATTTGAGTGACGTGATTGGTTTAGCCAACTAAATATTAAGTTAATTAAGTTAATTTGTGAAAACGATTTCTGAAAAGAAATCATTTTTATAAGTTAAAGTTCCATCTTCGAGGTCTTAATCATTATCAATACTTATAAATTATTTTCAACTATCCGAGTAGTCATCTTTATTATCACTGGTAAAACAAAAGTTATTTTCAAAGTTGTTAAAGTCTCTTTCTGATTATTCGAATACTACTCAAATCCCTGTGGACGACCTAGTCTTACCTAAAAAGATTATACTATATACGTGGGTTATACTTTTACCTGTGTGTTTCTCTATAATAAAATTGGTACTTTCAGTCATTATAAATTTAAAGCTTTTGAAACACATCAAAGTTTTTAGCGCCGTTGCCAGGTATTTTTAAGCTGTTTTGTAGTCAACTCTAGAAAATTACTTTAACTTACCTTCTTTTTCAAAAATCGCCGTACAGGTTTCTGGAAAACTGGCCCAAACAATTTCTCTTTTGGATGCATACACGTGCTTCTAATTCTGAACTTGTTAAACCGTTACCCAAACCTGAACGTACTCTGAATCAAAGACTTCGTCGATGAAGCAGAAGAGTTCTATTCGACCAAAGAAACAATCCACCTCAACACCTGAGAATTGTCTATCCGCCAATTCTCAACCTTAATTATTTCCATCACTTTCTTGATATTCTTTGAAATTATGATCCAATGGATGATGAACCCATGTGGGCTGCCGACCGTGTTGTCGCTTCGACTCCTAGTTCCGCGATCACTATTCCTGAAACCGCAAATGAATTTGCCATTAAAGGTAACCACTTGACTCTCGTCAAAGGAAACCAATTTGATGGAAGAACCAAAACCGATCCTCATAAACACATTCATGAATTTTTTGGAATCTATAATATGTTTAAATACAGAGATACCGAGAATGAAGTTGTCCGCCTAATGATGTTTCCCTTATCACTAACTGGAGAAGCAAAAACATAGTTGGACAAACTCAACGAAGGAACTATCGAAACATAGGATGCACTTTGAACTGCTTTCATTAGCTAATTCTTTCCTCCGGCTCTTTTTGACTGACTCCGTGGAGAAATATGTGCTTTTTCTCAACATGAAAATAAATCTCTAACTGATGCTTGGCTTCGTATGAAGGAAATGCTCAGAAATTGCCATGGTCATAATCTGTCTAAGGGAAATATTATCAAAATCTTTTATCATGGTCTCAACGAGATAACCCAAGAAGTTCTAAATGTCGCAACTTGTGGTATTTTTCTTTATAAAACACCAAATCAAGCTTATCAGCTTCTCGAAGATAAAGTCTTACTCAAGCTCGACTGGGCTAAAAATAAAAAAACCAAATCATCTCTTAAAAAACAATTTCTTTCACCGATGAGGGTAACAGTAATTTCGATACTGACAAAATTATGGCCCGAATGGATGCCATGACCATAAAAATGGATGCTCAGTACAAAGAACTCCAATCTCGTGCTAAACAACCAACACCCGATCTTGACGATGATGACATACCTAAGTCCCATGAAGAAGAGGCTAAATTCATGCAAACTTTCCGTAAGACTCATTTTTACAATGATTACCATGACCGACATGATAATTGGCGTTCAAGCGGATGGAATGATTACAACCGAGACAACTATCGATCTAACACCGATGGTAAATCCTATGATATTCAAAGACAATTCAACGATTTCATGAAATCTCAGCAATCAACCAACGCTTTTGTCAAAGAAACATTCATGGACCTAAAAACTCAACTCGAAACAGTAGCCAAAAATCATCAAGCTTCAATCCAAAACCTTGAAACTAAGTTTGACAGACTCGCTGACAAGCAATCTGGTCGACCTTCTGGATCTCTTCCAAGCAACACTCAACTAAACCCACGAGGTAACAACTCTAAAGCTTATCAACCATCGTAATCTCATAATGAGCATGTGAATGTCGTATTCACAAGAAGTGGTAAATCATATGATCCACCAGATAACCCGAATGATCAACAAAACAATTATGAAAACCCTATCAACTTTGATAGCAATGATGAAGACGATGAACCAACACCACAACCAAAAACTAAACCTCCAAAACCAGTCAAAGAAACGCCGTTACCAAAACCATACAAACCAAAAATCCCATATCTTGAACGCCTTAGAAAAGAAAAAATGAAAGCCTAATACGGAAAATTCCTTGACATGATTCGAGCCGTCCAAATCAACGTACTTCTTGTCTACATTTTAGCCGGAATACCTAACTATGGAAAATTTCTCAAAGAACTCATAAGCAACAAGCACAAAATCGAGCAAATTTATGTTGCTTTCCTAAGCGATGAAAGTTCCGCCATTCTTCAAAATAAAGTTCCACCTAAACTCGGAGACCTTAGAAGTTTCCTTATTTCGTGCAACTTTAATAAAACTATCTCATGTAATGCTTTAGACGACCTTGGTGCTCGCATTAACCTTATGCCATATTCCTTATATGCAAAACTATCTCTCAAAACTCTTAAACCTACTAAAATGAGCGTAAGATTAGCCAACCGATCATTCCAATACCCTGTTGGAATAGCTAAAAATATGCTCGTCGAAGTTGGTAAATTCACCTTCCCTGCCGATTTTGTTATTCTCGAAATGGAAAAAGACAGCAAAGTTCCTCTCATCTTGGGACGACCCTTCCTTCACACTGCTGATGCAGTAATTCAAGTTAAATAGAAACAACTCAATCTTGGAGTTGGAACTGAACGAATGATCTTTAATGTTGACTCTGCCATTAAACACTTTTATTTAAATGATGATACCTGTTTTATTATCGATGTTATCGATGAAATCTTAGAAGAAGATTTTGATGCTCTTTTTAACGAAGGAAGCAAAATCCTCCATTCCATCGAAGGAACGGTTCTCGAAGAAGAAATCATTTATGAATTCAATAAATTCATAGCAATGACTGCTGATGAGAATTATGACTCTGAATCCAACATAGAAGAACCACCATTCAAGAAAATCACCATCAACACAGATTATAAAATCAAAACATCTCTCGAAGAACCTCCTATGGATCTCAAATTCAAACCTCAACCTAATAACTTGGAATATGTATTTTTGGAAGAACCCTCTTTTCTTCCTGTAATCATATCATCTCAACATTCTGCTCAAAATAAAATCAAACTTGTGTATGTCCTTAAAAAACATAAGGAAGCATTTTCCTGGAAAATAACAAATATTCCTGGTATCTGCCCATCATTTTGCAAGCATAAGAAACAACTTCTGGATGACAAAAAAACTAGTTGTCCAAAAACAGCGAAGGTTAAATCCAAATATACAAGAAGTTGTTAAAAATAAATCGTAAAACTCTTGGATACCGGTATTATTTATCCAATTGTCGATAGTCCTTGGGTTAGTCCTATTCACTATGTACCAAAGAAAGGTGGTATTACAGTAGTCATAAACAAAAATGATGAACTTGTCCCAACAAGAACCGTTACGGGTTGGCGAGTATGCATCGATTATCGTAAACTCAATGAAGCAATCGTAAAAGATCATTTTCATTTGCCGTTTATGGATCAAATGTTGGAAAGACTCTCAGGAAATAAATATTTCTGTTTCCTTGATGGTTTCTCTAGATATTTCCAAATTCCTATCGATCCTAATGATCAAGAAAAAACAACATTCACATGTCCCTTCGGTACATACGCTTATAGGCGAATGCCTTTCGGATTATGTAATGCTCCAGCTACATTTCAAAGGTGCATGTTAGCAATCTTTCATGACATGATTAAAGAATCCGTCGAAGTATTCATGGACGATTTCTCTGTCTTCGGAAACTCTTTCGACAAATTCTTGAATAACCTCGATAAAATGCTCCAGCGTTGTAAAGATGCTCATCTTGTCCTTAATTGGGAAAAATGTCACTTTATGGTAAAAGAAGGAATTGTGCTTGGACACGAGGTGTCCGGCGCAGGACTTGAAGTCGACAAAGCAAAAATCAACTAATCTCAAAACTTCCACCCCTACTAACATCAAAGGTGTTAGGATTTTTCTAGGACATGCCAGTTTTTATCGAAGATTTATAAAAGATTTCTCGAAAATTACCTGACCTATAACTAAGCTGCTTGAAAAAGATACTCTGTTTGAATTCAACGCTGAATGTCAAAAGGCATTCGAATTATTAAAAGAGAAACTCACATGTGCTCCTGTGATCATAAGCCCAAACTAGAATCTTCCATTTGAACTTATGTGAGATGCAAGTGATTTCACAGTCGGAGCTGTCTTAGGTCAAAAAGATGGTAAAAACTTCCACCTGATCTACTTCGCAAGCAAAACTCTCAATGTAGCTCAACAAAAATACACCGTAACCAAGAAAGAACTTATGGTTGTAGTTTTTACATTTGACAAATTTAGATCCTATCTTATACTATCAAAAACTATTGTTCACACTGATCATTCAGCTCTTAAACATTTGTTTAAAAAACAAGACGCAAAACCTTGTCTTATTCAATGGATCCTGCTCCTACAAGAATTCGATATAGAGATCAAAGATAAAAAGGTACAGAAAATGTTGCTGCCAATCACTTATCTAGGATTGACAATAAAGAGGCAAGTGATGACAGTGATGTTGACGACAACTTTCCTGGAGAAACTGGTATGTGCTTAATTACACATACCTTTTCCATTAAAAACGGACTTAAATGACCAAAAACAGACAAAAACTGCCAAAT
>BQNB010079005.1:0-30380 GCA_026074375.1 Tanacetum coccineum
TAAAAAGGGAATTTAGTGTTGTCAGAACTCCACAATAAAATGGAGTTGCTGAGAAAAAGAACAGGACTCTGATTGAGGCAGCTAGGACTATGCTAGCAGACTCACTTCTACCTACTGTATTTTAGGCTGAAGCAGTTAATACTGCTTGTTATGTTCTAAATAGAGTTTTAGTGACCAAGCCTTATAACAAGACACCCTATGAACTTATAATTGGCAAACCACCAAGCATAAATTTCATGAGACCTTTTGGATGTCCTGTTACTATCCTAAATACCCTAGACCCTTTAGGCAAATTTGATGGGAAGTCTGAAGAACGGTTTTTAGTGGGGTACTTTGTAAATAGCAAAGCTTTCAGGGTATTTAATTCTCAAACCAGAAAAGTTAAAGAGAATCTGCATGTAAATTTTCTTGAAAATAAACCAAATGTTGCAGGACAAGTACCTAACTGGCTTTTTGATATTGATTCCTTAACAAATTCTATGAACTATCAACCAGTTACTACAGGGAATCAAACTAACAAAAATGCAGGTCCACAAGAAGCTAATGGTGGTACAGGTTTGAAGAAAAGTATTGATGCTAGACAATCTAAAGAAAAGAATGTGCATACTCAACAATATATTGTGTTCCCATTATGGTCCTCTATCTCTTCAAGCTACAAGAGCTCAGATGAAACGTATAAAAATAATACAGCTGATGATGCTGCTAGTGAAACTCCTGTACAAAAACCAGCAAGTGAGAATGAACAAACCTTGAAGAATGTTCTTGACAAAATGATGGATCAAGAGAAGGAGGCTACCAAGAAATCAGATGCTGTTAGAAAAGAGTTTGAAGCACAATATAACAGGCAACATCTTTTAGGGAAGTCTACTAGAGCAAGCAGCAATAACAGTTTTAATACTGTTAACACACCAGTTAATACTGCTGGCGGATCAAGAATTTTTGGTGATGCTGAATCATCATTTATTCATCTTAGTAAATTCACTAATCTTCCACATGATCCACTCATGCCTGATTTGGAGGATACTGCTGAAGTTCAAAATACTGGCATTTTTGGTAGTGCTTTTGATGATGAAGATTTGGACACTTACAATTCTCCTTTTGCTGATCAAGTTATGGGTGCAGAGGCAGATTTCAACAACATGGAACCTTCAACTGTTGTCAGTCCTATTCCCACAACTAGAGTACACTCTATTCATCCTAAAGATCAAATAATTGGAGATCCAAAGTCAGCAGTACAAACAAGGGGCATGAAAAAGAAGAGTTCTGGAGAACATGCTATGATTAGCTACATCCAAAAGCAGAGAAGGTCAAATCATAAATATTTCTAAAACTTCTTATTTTCTTGTTTCCTCTCTCAGCAGGAATCCATAAAGATAGCTCAAGCCCTTGATGATGAAAGCTGGGTTGAAGCAATGCAAGAAGAATTGCTTCAGTTCAAGATTCAAAAGGTTTGGACCCTAGTTGACTTACCTTATAGCAAGAAGGCAATTGTACATAGTGAGTGTATAGAAATAAGAAGAGAAGGGGTATAGTAGTCAGAAACAAAGCCAGGCTGGTAGCACAAGGATACAGACAAGAAGAAGGCATTTATTATGATGAGGTTTTTGCTCCTGTGCAGGATTGAAGCAATCAGGTTATTGTTTGGCTAAGTCTCATTCTGAATTTTTGGTTGTGTATCAGATGGATGTTAAAATTACCTTTCTCTATGGTACCATTGAAGAGGACGTATATGTTAGCCAACCTTTAGGTTTTGTGGATCCAGAATTTCCAAATAAGTTTACAAAATGGAGAAAGCCTTATATGGTCTACACCAAACTCCTAGAGCTTGGTATGTGGACCTCTCAAACCTATCTGCTGGAGGTTTTGTTTGCTTTGGTGGGAAGTGCTCTAGGTGGTGGTAAGATATCAGGAAAGGAAAGATAAAAAAGATAAGTTAGACTTTTGTAGATGTGTTTTTCTATCAAAGAACTAAAGTTTAATTTTTTCTCTGTCTCACAAATGTGTGACAAGAAAAAACAGTTTCTTTTCACTGAAAACGAATGTCTTGTTTGGTCTCTGATTTTAAAGCTACTTATGAAAGCCAAGTACTGCTTAGAGTTCCCCAGGCAAAGCAATTGTAACTTTGATTTAATGATTGTTGTTCCTTATGGAGATTTAACTTGTTTGTTTGCACAAAGCATAATTGATGAGTTAAATTATGGCATAAGAGGTTTGGTTCATGTCAATTTTAAAAATGAATAAACTTGTGTAGGGAAACCTTGTCAGAGGTTTCCTTTTTTTTTTTTTACATCAAAGTTTTTTTGACATGACCCTTACTTGTGTTGGCTTCTTCGGTGTCAGGAAGGGAAGCAACACAAGACTTCCTGTAAGGCTAAACTTATGAGTCTCTATTAGCCAACCCTTACAGATGTGTGCATCATGAGGACTTAGGTCCAACATCTGTTAGGAGTATCAACCATAAAACATATTGCCATGAAGTGACTGATGACTTTAGCAAGTTTAGCTGGGTTTTCTTCTTAGCCTCTAAAGATGAGACTAGTGGGATTCTTAAGAAATTTATAACAGAAATAGAAAACCAATTAAACCATAAGGTTTTAAAAGTAATCTGGTCGTGTTAATGAAACAGAATTTCAAAAAATAGGAATGAATGAATTTTGTAGATTTTAAAGGGATAAAATGTGGATTAAAAGGGATAAAAAGGGAATTTAGTGTTGCCAGAACTCCACAACAAAATGGAGTTGCTGAGAGAAAGAACAGGACTCTGATTGAGGCAGCTAGGACTATGCTAGCAGACTCACTTCTACCTACTGTATTTTGGGCTGAAGCAGTTAATACTGCTTGTTATGTTCTAAATAGGGTTTTAGTGACCAAGCCTCATAACAAGACACCCTATGAACTTATAATTGGCAGACCACCAAGCATAAGTTTCATGAGACCTTTTGGATGTCCTGTTACTATCCTAAATACCCTAGACCCTTTAGGCAAATTTGATGGGAAGGCTGAAGAAGGGTTTTTAGTGGGGTACTCTGTAAATAGCAAAGCTTTCAGGGTATTTAATTCTCAAACCAGAAAAGTTGAAGAGAATCTGCATGTAAACTTTCTTGAAAATAAACCAAATGTTGCAGGACAAGGACCTAACTGGCTTTTTGATATTGATTCCTTAACAAATTCTATGAATTATCAACCAGTTACTGCAGGGAATCAAACTAACAAAAATGCAGGTCCACAAGAAGCTAATGGTGATACAGGTTTGAAGAAAAGTGTTGATGCTAGACAATCTGAAGAAAAGAATGTGTCTACTCAACAATATATTGTGTTCCCATTATGGTCTTCTATCTCTTCAAGCTACAAGAGCTCAGATGAAACGTATAAAAATGATACAGCTGATGATGCTGCTGGTGAAACTCCTGTACAAAAACCAGCAAGTGAGAATGAACAAACCTTGAAGAATGTTCTTGACAAAATGATGGATCAAGAGAAGGAGGCTAAAGAGCAATCAGATGCTGTTAGAAAAGAGTTTGAAGCACAATGTAACAGGCAGCATCTTTCAGGGAAGTCTACTAGAGCAAGCAGCACTAACAGTTTTAATACTGTTAGCACACCAGTTAATACTGCTGGTGGATCAAGAATTTTTGGTGATGCTGGATCATCATTTGTTCCTCTTAGTAAATTCACTAATCTTCCACATGATCCACTCATGCCTGATTTGGAGGATACTGCTGAAGTTCAAAATACTGGCATTTTTGGCAGTGCTTTTGATGATGAAGATTTGGACACTTACAATTCTCCTTTTGCTGATCAAGTTATGGGTGCAGAGGCTGATTTTAACAACATGGAACCTTCAACTGTTGTTAATCATATTCCCATAACTAGAGTACACTCTATTCATCCTAAAGATCAAATAATTAGAGATCCAAAGTCAGCAGTACAAACAAGGGGCATGACAAAGAAGAGTTCTGGAGAACATGCTATGATTAGCTACATCCAAAAGCAGAGAAGGTCAAATCATAAAGATTTCCAAAACTGCTTATTTGCATGTTTCCTCTCTCAGCAGGAACCCACAAAGATAGATCAAGCCCTTGATGATGAAAGATGGGTTGAAGCAATGAAAGAAGAACTGCTTCAGTTCAAGATTCAGAAGGTTTAAGTTGACTTACCTTATGGCAAGAAAGCTATTGGTTCAAAGTGGGTGTATAGAAATAAGAAAGATGAAAGGGGGTTAGTAGTTAGAAATAAAGCTAGGCTGGTTTCACAAGGATACAAACTAGAAGAGGGTATAGATTATGATGAGGTTTTTGCTCCTGTTGCTAGGATTAAAGCAATCAGGTTATTTTTAGCCTATGCATCATTTATGAATTTTCTTGTGTACCAGATGGATGTTAAAAGTGCCTTTCTCTATGGTACTATTGAAGAGGAGGTATATGTAAGCCAACCTCCAGGTTTCATGGATCCAGAATTTCCAGAAAAAGTTTACAAAGTGGAGAAAGCCTTATATGGTCTACAATCAAGCTCCAGACTTGTATTAGACTCTTCTACCTATCTGCTAGACAATGGATTCTACAAAGGTCAAATTGACAAGACTTTGTTCATACATAACTCAAGGGTGACATTCTACTGGTACGAAAGTATATGTAAGTGACATTCATCTTTGTTCTACTAAAAAGCCTTTGTGTACATATTTTTGAGCAAGTAATGTACCAAAAAAAGGTCCTAGATGAGTTCAATAGGAGAGCTTACTTTCTTCTTGGGTTTACAGAGATCCAAACAAAAGAGGAGGAAATCTTCATTAGGTTAGGACAAGTATGTTGTGAAATCATTGAAGAAATTTGCTTTTCTATGT
This sequence comes from Tanacetum coccineum, assembly GCA_026074375.1. Classification (NCBI taxonomy): domain Eukaryota; kingdom Viridiplantae; phylum Streptophyta; class Magnoliopsida; order Asterales; family Asteraceae; genus Tanacetum; species Tanacetum coccineum. The sequence goes on from BQNB010079005.1 coordinate 4,841, forward strand.
AAGGACAGCAAGTACTCCTAGAAACCAATAAGGCTTTAAAAAAGATGAAGAATGTGAAGGTATATGATAGTCCATTATACAGGTCAATTATTGGTCATTAATGTAACCTACATCCTTCAGACCAATATATGTTCTCTCAGTTTGTGCATGCTCAAGATTTCAATTCAACCCCAAAGTTTCCCCACTTAAATGGCTGTAAAGAAAAGGACTTAAGATAACCTTAAAGGGGTGTCGACCACCAATTTTAGGCCTTTGTACCCTAAGAGACTCCCCTTTGATATTGGAAGTCTTTTTTCAGAATAGTGACTACTGCCAGGCGGCCAGTTTGACAGAAATCCACAACAGGAGGTTGTTAATTTCTTGGTTCAAGGTTAATCTCTTAGCAATGTAAAAAGACTGTCGTAGCTAATTCAACTACTGAAGCTGAATATATTGCTGCTTCTCACTGCTATGGTCAAGTGCTTTGGATCCAAAAATCAGATGTTTAGATAAGGGATACAATTTTTTAAATTATCAGACAAAGATTCATTTGATAAATGAAGTGCCATTCTGTGTGGTCAAGATCTGGCTACCATTCTAAAACAAAGCATATAGAGACCGCATCATTGTCTTAGAGACTCCTATTACAAGAGATTAATAGAGATGGTCAAGATACATACTGATAATAATGTACCTGATTTGCTCACTAAAGCTTTTGATGTTAGTAGATTTAATTTTCTGGTGGCAAGCATTTGTATGCTTAATCTGTAGCTACATGATCTTATGGGAGGTTAATGGTGTATAAGTACAACGGATTATACACAAGTACTAATTAGATTGAAGTTGGAAAAGGTAAACATGATGAACAGTACTTAATACAGTATGGGCTTACTTTCTCTATTTAGAAGAAACTTTGTACTTCTGGTACAAAAAAGTTTATATTATTGCTAGGCTTGTTATTACTAGCTAGTTGTCCATGGTTATTGATTCTTGACATGGTTTAAGAGATGCTCTTTAGAAGAATGTGAAGTTTAATCTGAAACCACGACCCTCTTAAGATTTGTATTGGTATGTGTTTATGGTTAACCGTTCTTTTAACTTTTATTCATGGGCGATGCATAGATATGGATCCTTTCAAAATGGAATTCCACATACTTTGTCTATCTAGTTATTTTCTATGGCTTGTGCCGAATAGGAGGCTTGTTATAATTGCCATAGTTATGGAGAACAAGTTCATACTGTTAGGCTAATATTAGTACTACTGACAAGCTAATAATAGTACTAGATCTGTTATCAGTTTAATATTGTTGATGCATAAACCCCAGCACGCTGAGGGTGACTGTTCAGCAACACCTCCTGAACCCGAATCAACACCCTCTATTTCATAAAACAAATGTACTTCTGAACTTCTGATAGAACCACTATCAAGACTGAAACACCTCTACCCCTTTGTATTCAAAACTAAATGCCACATGAGCAAATACTCCCACATCGTATCTACTATAACAAAGAAAAAGAAAGACTCGAAAAACCAGAGGAGAACCCAAAAAGGACACTGAGTTACCCTCAACAAGTGTGCCCTAAGAAACCATAAGAGCAATGTATGCTGTCCATTACGGAGAGTGACATGTTGGACGAGGGCTATCACTACCGTTCTAGCTTAGATGCTAGCACAAGACCTGATAACATAATTAGACCAAGACCAACGGCAAGAGCCTAATGGTTGACATTCCTCAAGGAATAGATACAAGTGGAAGTCTTAGGCGCCAAGAAACCATGTGGGTACTCTTGCTCAGACTAGGTCTGAGAGAGTGCTTGAAAAGCCTAATGAACAACCTTTCTCAGAAGGTCACACATCTGGAAGTGGGAAGGGCAGATGGAAACATCAATTTGAATGACGGCTAATGAATCACTCACACATAGAATCACCTCCCCAGGAGGTTTACACACCTGGAAGTGATGAGGGTAGACTGCAACTACAGGAATTGATGACTATGTGTACAAAATTATCAAAACAGGTGCTTGACTTGGAGAAAGAGAAGGATGCTCAAACTGTGGAGATCCTCAAACTAATGAAATGAGTCAAGAGATTAGAAAGACAAAATAAGTCAAGCAACTCACAACCAAGAAGGAAGAAATACAGACAGTTTGAATCTTTAGATGATGATTTAGATGAGGAGGATGCATCCAAACAGGGGAGGGGTAGTGACAAGAGAAAGCCAATATTATGCAATTTCACACTCTGTTTATGGATGGTACATCCATGAAGATTCATATGCTAGTAGAGAAAAAAGTATCCACTGATCAAGGAATTATTAAAGAAGATGCTGAACTTGCAGTTAGAAGTTAAAGAAGAAAGTACTATGGAATTTGAGCTTATCAAGATCATCAAATCAATGCTTGAAGAGTAGTAAAATGCTTGAATACATCCTCAAAAGCTGGATAAATTCCCCTACACTTATTGTTTGCAAAAAGACCTTTAGATTGAAATTAAGAACGAGGTTAAAGACAATACAAACATGATTACAAGATAGTTCAAAACATAATAAAACAAAAAGTTAAAGGATTAAAACACACATTAACCTCCTAATTTGCGAGAAATAAATTGGTTGCCCTCCCAAGAACGCGATTTCTATTCACGAGGTTCTTGTAGCCAGACTCGTAAACATACGTCCTTACGTAACTTCCCCTTACATACCATCCATCCTCATCCTAGTTGCAACAAGAGTGGGGTTCTTGCCTATGAAATTTTTGCTCCTTCATTGGTTGAACTTCATATCCCTTTCCATGTGAAGCTTTATCTTTTCTTCCCATTACATGACTAGCCTATTCACTGTCACAGTGGGGGCGATGGTCTCTATGTTGTTTTTTACTCCTTTGTCTGTCGCACAGGAGGAATCGAGTATCCTATGGAAACTTACCTTACTCTTCCCTGACCTTAGGGCTATGGTGCCCTTATCAAACTTAATCGAGGCCTTGGCTGTTGTCAGGAATGGTGTTCCTAAGATGCAAGGCCTCTTTTCGTTTTCCTTGATATCTAAAATCACAAAGTCTACATGGTATACATGTTCAACGACCTCTACTAACACATCCTCAGCAATTCCTAAGGGGTAAATGTACGAGTGGCTAGCGAGTGAGAGTCTGATGTCTTTCTCAGCAGGCCTTTCGTCGGTAAGGTTTTCAATGTAAGTAGTAGGCTGATGTTCAACGGTCGGACCCTTGATCGACGAGGGAGTTCACGTGCTTAAGTTCCCCTATGTTGCAAGGTATTTTGAAATTCCCTCTGATGTCATCCTTCTTTGTTATCTTTTTCTTGAGAATCGCATCATAAACAGGTCCCCCAGGTAATACTTTATATTCCTTCCCCTTTTTCTTTCCAACTCGAGTTCCTGATCGAGAGTTATTGAATATGTTGTTGTTGACTAGTCCTTTGATCAGCTTCTCATTGATCTTATGATTCAGATAATATGCGACAGGCTGAGAACCGGGTGCTTCCACTATTTCTTCGTTCTCGGGTGTTTTGATTGATTTCTTTTCGTCCCCGTTTTCACCTCCATTCTTTGTCTCGGCCACCTTTACTGGCATTTCTGCTTCTGTTTTGGTGGGCTTCTCAGTGTTGTTGGGTGTTACCCTCGTCATGTTACTCCTTTCTTCTTCTCCTTTTGTCAGAGAGATATGAGGAATATGGCTTCTTCTCTTATCAATACTTTCTCAGGAGTTTTGTTGGTCGTGAGTTCCTTGAGAAGTCTGAACATTTTAGTTATCCTACTATTGATCCCCTCGCGTTGCTTGAAAATGGCGTTCTTAAATCTTTCTATTTTTCCGGTGTGTGCTGCCATGTAGTCCCGTATTCGATCTTCAAAAGTGGTTTCTAACGCTTGTGGTTGAGGGCTTGGACCTGTTCGTTCACGAAAAGTGAAAGTGTTCAGTTTTGGTAGTTCCTTTTGTTTTCGCGGATGGGAGTTCAGATGGACTGCATTGACATAAGCTTGGGGGTGTGTGATGAGCTCGATGTGGGCGTCGGTCGTGCCCCTTTTAGTAAGAAGTTAATCTAGTCTTCGAGCTCGAGAAGTATCTAGTTAGGTGTTTTTAGACGCCTTGAGGTGTAGAAATGGGCTTGACCGGTTTGACGAATTCTTTTGTTTCATCCCAACCTTCATGGTCGTAGAGGGCGAGGTTCTCAATGATTTCCTAAGATTCTTCGGTGTTCTTATTGCGGAGTTTGCTGGCGGCGGCGCAGTCAATCTCGCACTTAAGATGAAAGGAGACATGATCGTAGAAAATTTAGATTTGAATCCAACAATCGATGCCGTGATGAGAGACTTTTTGGAGTAAGTCCTTGAAACGAGTCCATGCTTCAGATAGAGATTCTCCATGATGTTGTTGGAACATTAGGATATCGTTGCGGAGTTTTGCGGTCCTTCCCGGTGGAAAGAATTGAGTAAGGAATCGGGTAGTAAGATCCTCCCATGTGGTGATGGATCCTGCTGGAAGACGTTAAAGCCAATTGCTAGCTTGATCACATAGGAAAAATTGAAATAAACGCAGGTGCGTTCTTTCCCTATTTTCACCGTCAAGGTCGAGTGAGTCCATAAGTTTAACGAAATCCCTTGTGGTTTGTTTAGGATCCCTCGGACAAGAGCGTGAATGAGCATCCATTTTGCACCAACCGGATGGTGTCGGATCAAAGAGGTACCATGTTGTTCCCTGCGGGGAGCTCAATGGTATTCCTATAGCCCTCGTGGCTAGGTTTGGAGTAGTCTCATAGAGTACGGATAGGATTTTCGTCTCCCATGGTGGTTGACGAGAATGGGTTATGAAACAAATAACAGGAAGAAAAGATAGACTACAAGAAAGCTACTATGCGGAAATTAAATCTTACTTGAAAGGATTCAAGCAAGTAGAATTAAGCTAAACTATGATCAATACCTAATTATTCCCCAGGCGGTGGTGCCAAAAACTTGATGCGGTCATCGTTAGACTTCAACAAGAAGTTTTACAACTCCTAGCAAGCACACTAATCGTTGTAGTATATATAGGCAAGAACTGGGGGGTTGTATTGTTCACACGATAGAATAGGTGGGAAGCTTTGGAAATCAACAGCTAACAGAATTCTAAGGGTTGAGGAAGATTATTTTTTTTGTATTTTTAATGTTCTATGGGAAAGCAAGTAATCATATAATTGAGAGGCTGGTTGTTTTAGCTATTAAACTAAAAATAAATCTACACTAATGTGATAACAATAAGATAAAAGATTGTGTTTATTTAATCATGTATTACTCCCTAGATTGCTTCTCCTAGTGTTGTTGCCTTGTCACACTTGTGGTGATCTGTGTAATTATTTGCTAAGTCATGAAAGAATTACACGCACCCAATGTCTACTTAGCATTCCGTTATAGCAACGCACAAGCAAGGTAGTATGAAGACTATTACAAGGACCCTAAAGGTACACTAAGTGCATGTGAAATATATTAAGAGTGGATCAACCATATTAGGGGGAAAGGTAGTGAAGAATACAAGTAATCTTTGATATGAAATAGGAAGGAACTTAGTGAGAGAAAGTGGAAGGATGGATGTATTCTAGAGAGAGAAAGTAAGAAACATATAATTCATTAGCAAAGTGAGAATACAAAACCAACCAACACCCTCTCCAAACTATGGAGAGGGTATTTATACAAGTAGTTTGGTCGGCCATGGGCCTATTGATGGGCTTACCATGAGCCTTAGGCCATATTAGCTTAATTTGATTAACATATCTAACTACGGGCTTTGACTATAAAAAGTAGAAGTGAACCGAAACAATTTATTGATCCTAGCAATCCTCGCCTAAGGAGGTCACTCCAATTAACAAAGAATATAATTTCTACATACTATGCTTTATCTTTAGTTCTCAGCTCGTAGTCTTTAACTTCAATCTATAACTTGTGAATTGTTGTAGTGATGTTTGAATTTAGGCTCGAGCTTGTTCCTTTATCTTAACTTGTTTGTGATAGTGTGATCTTGAGCACTTTGAGATCATCAACCAAGCATAATCTTGTTTCGCCATCTTGTAACTTTGCCATCTTGTGAACATGTGACTTCTGGACAGACATGCTCATACCTTTCTTGATTTGTTGACTTGAAGAGCTTTAAAGTTGCATCTTTCTTGAAATTCTTTAACTTTAACACTTTGTTACTTCGAGAAATACGTACGGTATCAGAGTAATGGAAACTTCTTTGAAATTCTTTTGTCTTTAATACTTCGTCACTTCTAGAAAGACGTACGGTATCAGAGTAGCGGAAGTCTTGAAACATGTACTTGAGCTTTCATGATGTCTTTATGGTTGTCGGTTAGGTATGAGCATGTGGTTATGAATCTTGTGAGTCAGCTGGAATAGGTACCTTCACCTCCATCTTTAAGTATCCTGCAATAAAACAGTTAGCAATAAAGCGGAGGGACGAATATGGCTTTGTCATTTGCCCGTGTTTGGTTGGAGTAACCTTTGAATCCGTGAGGATCGACCTGTGATCAGGTAGATTCAATTTAAGAAGAATCTCCTTGACAGGATTTCCAGCTGAAGTATTGAGTCTTTCTAACACATGTGTATCAGATTCATCAAACTCAACATGTTCTCATTATTGGAACGTCTCAAAGCAGACAGCACGATAAGATTGAACCAGTGAGTTACTAACTCACCGATTGAAATAAAAAAATTGATTTGAAAATCAATCGACATGTCACTTGCTAAAGTGGTTTTGAGACACATCGAGAGTGTTAATCATTTCAAAATTCATCATCAATCGTCAATTCATAACCTGGAACAAGTTGATTTTATAGAAATCGCACCATCGTTTCTTTCCAGTTGTCACAAGTTTGATTCATATAGAATTGCACAAGTCACCTACCATGAGCTTGTTTGATGTTGTCTCAAGAAGGATTTCCATCTTCACTGTGAGTTATATCACTCGAATGTTCTGGCAAAATCACAAGGATATGCGTAGGACTCTTAATGTATATCTTGTTATTCACATTGTGTGACTAAGCAAGCATAATTTGACAAGTGTCCTAATAAGATTTATTGATGATCTTTTTTGGCTCTAAACTCAATAGTGCACTTTGTTTTTAGTGATCGGAGGCTAGAGCATACAGCCACCTTTTCATATCAACTAACTCGAGTGAGAAAGTTGATAAAATGTTGTACATCTTCGGAGCAATGAAACAAGAGTCCTGTTGAGAGACCTATGAGTGCTAGGGAGGGTTGTGCTTAGCGTCACTAGGGATCCCATGACTCTCTCCAATGTCATGACAACAAACTTAATGTTTTTGACGAGTTTATGTTGAGCCCGGTTTCTGCCTAAAGTGTATGGAGGCTTCTTTTTCACCCTTTATCTTTACATTTCTTTTTCATTCTTCAACCCCTTCAATGCTTACCGAGACTTCATAACTAACACCTTGTTAGGGTTTGTTCCAGTGTTAGCTCCATCTCAGTCTGCATTCTTCCCTTAATCTCACTTTACACTCGGTTTTCATACCTAAGGACTTCTACACTAACTAGTGGATATCCCTTGGTAGATCCCTCCGGTTCTGGTTGGATCATAGGATTTTGAATACCTATGCCTAACCACCTTATATCTCCATAAATTAAAGTAAATGGTCGGTCTTTTGAGTATTCCATCACGATTAGAACCAAAATCATTGAAAAGTTCAATCAAAGTGTTTGATATAAATATCAAAAGGTTTACACTTTGAGAGTTTTTCATTATCACTAAAAGCTCCCCATTAACATATGCATCGTAATCGTAGTACATGCTAGGTGTGGAGTGCATTAAGTCCATTTTATTTGATCACATCTTTCAATACAAGTTAGATCCAGGTTAATCACATTTTCTCCCCTTATCCAAAATGTTAATCCCTTGATATTTTGGATATTAATTTATTAACCTTTCGGGGAAAAAATGTTATATACTATCTATGAGGAACATTTTAATGCTCCCCCTCAATTTATGAGGGTATATATATAACAACCGTCAATTTTCGAAACATATTAAATTAATAAATCATATTTATTATTACATGTTGTCGTTTATAAAAATTATTTTTAAATTATTTGATTCGAAAACGAAAAAGGAAATAATTTAATTCATAAAATTTATCAAAAACAAACCACTAAATCACGTTTTTGATATTCGGACTCTAAAGCAATTTGATGTAAAACGATATTCCTAACAACTTTTTAGTTTTGACCGAGATCCGAAAACAGTCAGAAGGTGACTGAAACGTCCTCGCAAAAATTTTGAGCACAACGCGTGCCGACCCAAAATAATTAAATTTATATTTAATTATCATAAATTATTAAATAAAAATATTTAATAAATTAATTATATTATTATTCGAAAACGTTTGTTGATAACGCGAATATATGGGTTAGAAATTATTTTTATTTTTTTTTATTTCGGACGAGACGTAACCGGGTTCACTAAATAAATAACGAACAATTTTATAAATGTTATAAAAATAATTATGAACAGTATTAGTCAATAAATACATACGTGTTTTATCGGAAAAATTATTTGAAAAACAATGGCGCAAGTTTCGTGTGTCGAATCATTAGTTAAGTCGCCCAAACGAGTCTCGAACCGCTTTTTATCAAAAGTATAATAAAAAGTTACACTTTTAACCCTCAACTATTATACACTTTCTAATTCATTTTAAAAGTTTTATATATAAATAAAATTTATAACTTTTTATTTCATTTATACAAAATAAAACACACACCACTACTATAACACTCTCTCCCTCCTCCATCTTCTCCAAATATCCGGCCACCCTTCCCGCCGGCCAGCCGCCCCCGGCCACCATGCCGTCGCTGCCAGAAAAGTTTTCCGTTTGGCATTCCGGCCAAGACGAAAAGTGTCTCTTTTTAACCGATCTATTCGATCCCCCATATCACTCGCCACGCGCCTCCACCCTCCGGCGAACACCACAACCAGCCGCCACCTTCATCATACCACCACCTCCATCTTCCTACGCAGCTCATCACCAACCAACCCCACTATGTCATAGCCCGCCATCATACACCTCCACACCAACAGCCGCCCCAACATTCACCATCGTCATCAATCTCCCACAACCGCCCTCTCTCTCTCTCGGCTGCTGTACCACCACAGCCTCGACCACCCCCCCGCAACACAACTTCAATAAACCCCACCAGCAGGGCGTCGGTTTTGCTAGCACCAAATGGGGTTGCGTTGGATTGGGCGGTCACCACAAATGGGGTGCGTTTGGCTGTGAAAAATCACAGCTAGGGTGCGTGTGGTTTGTGTTATAAAAACAGCCGAAAAGGGTGCGTTTTGGTTATGGGTCAGCCGCACCAAAACAGCCAACAAATGGTGCGTTCGGGTTGGGTTGTGGCCACACAGGGCTGCGTTTGGTTGTAGTAATTAGCCAAGGGATGTGTTTGGTTCTGGGCAGCCATAAGGGGGGCGTTTGGTTGTTGTACAGCCATGGTGCGTTGGTGGTCCCCGCAACAAACCAAGGAGGTGTGTATGGCTGTGTAAAACAGCCATATGGGCGCGTTTGGTTTGCTGAATAACACCCAAGGGGTGTGTTTGGTTTTGGCAGATTTGGACCAAGGGTGCGTTTGGCTGTGACAGCCCAAGAGGGGTGTTTGTTTCCGGGTTTAACAACGAGTAGGGTGTGTTGGTTGGTTGTTTAACAGTTTCGGGTGTGATTGGTTCTATTTGGTTTTGTTTCTTTTTGTTACTTGTTTGATTTAGTTTAGATATATATATTGAAACACGCGCACTTTGCAACACAAATTGATTGAGAGGGAAAAACATTGAGTTTTGTGAAAATGGGAAACGTTGTATAAACGGCAAGGTCATGCCGAAATTTCTAAAAATTCTTATACTTAGTAGTTTTCAATAAAATTTCTATTATATTAGAAACCCGATAAAATGACAAAGTTATATAGTTTTTAAGATTTTTAAATTGTGATTTTACAATAAATCGGTAAATAAACGAAAACTATACTTTTATAAACAAGATAACTAGTTTAGTTAAAACGCGTAACCGAAATACTAATTTAAAATATTATTTTATAATTCCCAACTATAACTTTTGTAAAGTTTTTAAAACGTCATTTATCTAACTCGTAACTTTAAAACGTGTGTTTACTTTTTAGTGCAAGCAACGTTTATTTATTTAAGAAAGCGAATTTTCGAAAGCGTGTCGAATTATATAGTTACGATTAATTTTCTTACGTTTCTTAAATAATACGTGTAAAGTATTATATTTATTCTTTTGTTTGTTTGTCTTTATTATATGATTCGCCATATGAATTATATAATTGTTTTTTTTCATATGTAATATATACAGAATATACTACATACTTTGTGTATTATTTTCGGTGTATTTTAATTTAATATCCCCACCACCAAACCATCCAACTTGGGATTTCCAAAATCCCTATCAACGTACGCTTGAGTAATCTTCCATCGGGAAACTAAATTCATCACCTAGGCTTGGGCCTTACCCGTTAGATTAACTGCTTCTTCTTGTCGAGCTTTTCCTTTCTCGTGTGCTGTGATTTTTATTGCATTTTCCCCCTGCTAGTCGTCTCCTGCAACATTCAAGGGAGATTCATAGCCCACCTTTCTCTTTTAAAGTGTTTGTCATAAACTTTCGGGGTGATAATACATCTCATTTTACCAAATGAATTTCTACTACTTCAAACGTTAATACTATTTTTACTAAAGCTTTTACTTGCTTACTACCTGAATTTTTAATACATGGTTGATTACTTATGAACTTACTAAGTTTGATTTGCTATGCGTGTTTTTTTTACCTTCGGACACAAGTGTTGTTTCAAACTGTATGCTATGCCTGATATTATTGCCTAAGTACCATCTCTGCCACTTAAGTCCTCTGTTTATCATGAACCGTTAGTTGCTAGTGTAGTGAGCGCGAGTGTTGTGGATAGATCTATCGGGACTGACACTCCCCACCTTTCTTTGGGGTCACAAGCTGACTCGTGGTGCATTGAACATTTGAGGTATTACTTTCTAGGATGTTTGGCAGAACATCCTACTTTTGTGGGGCATTCCAATCTATTGATTGAAGTACGTTAAGGTTTCGGTGTCATGAGCTTAGTGCAATAATATATGTTTTGGACTATTGAATGTGTTTCATAGTCTACTATTACTTGAATCTTGTGGTCCACTACTGAACATTTCTTGATTTATTGAATCACTACTTGGATTTCAGAAATAATACTTTGAAATGTTGTAACGCTACTTTTCTTACTGGAATATTACTTGAATTATTTCAATACTGTTTTTACTTAAACCTATGAATTCACCAACATTATTGTTGACGTTTTTGCATGTATTTTCTCAGGTTATCATTATGCTAGCTGAGCATTGGGAGCATTCGAGACGCGTGGATATCAAAACTTTGAAGGCTTGGTTTTTCTTCACATTCGATATTCATTTTTCTTTAAATATACAAATGAGTCATGTTTGAACTCTTGTAATTTTTGTTAAAATCAAATTATTGGGACCTGAATTTACTCTGAAACTTTTAATCGAATGTGCATTTCTTTAAACGTCTCTTTTGAGGTCGTTTTCTGTAACTTGTACTTTATACTATGAAGTAGCACCCCAGAGTGGTATTCCGCTGCGTTGTTGTGATTTTGGGGGTGTTACAGATTGGTATCAGAGCACTCGTTATAGCGAACTAGGTCGTTTTCAAAACCTAAACTATAACCGTTTTTCGAAAAATTTTAAGAGTCATTCACCATTGTCCGATATCCGCGCGCACTTGCTCCCAGGTAACTTATATGCTCCCTTTTGCATGCTTATTGATATTATATTAATGATGAATATATAATGCTTGGTTATTATTTTGCTTTCATACGTCTATCTTATGACGTCATACTGTTTACCTTATATCGGTCAGTTATATATTGACCACTCCAACTATCGCGTACTTCCTGTGTAATTTATATGCTCTCTTTTGCTTCTTTATTGCTATTACATTAATAATTTGTATATAATACTTGGTTATTATTTCACTTTCATACGCCTATCTTATGACGTCATACTGTTTACCTTATATCGGTCAGTTATATATTGATCACTCCGATTATCCCGTATTTGCTGATTTCTCAATTACTCCCTCGAACACCAATGCCGATTACTTTACCACTCCACTTTGAGTTGAAACACTCTTCCTATGCTTTTGATCGCATATGTTGTTTCGTAACCTATTGTTTTGATATCGTGTTTTTGTGCCGGCGATACTTAGGTAGGATGATTTATAGTCATCTTATTGAAATGAATTAGGACGCTTCTTCATTTGAATAAGGAAATTATAAATTACCGAACCATAAGTTTATAAATTATTACTTACAAGGATTGGGACGCCTCTTTTTGTAAGTGACAAATTATAAATGAGTGGGCTTATGTTTATCCGACATAGCGTGTGTTCGTCCGTATGAATCATTCCTTGGGCTATGAATTTCCTTCGACTCGTGCTTTATTATATGGATTTTTCCGAATGTGTATCGACCGCCGCGAACTTGATAATCTGATAGTAATAAATCATTAAACACTTTCAAGAATTGACGACTTGTTAAATTCTTCGTTCCAATGGCTTTTCTTCGAGTCATGTATTCCATCCTTCCATTTGAAAGTTCTCATTACACTTGATTCATTCGCTCATATCGATTGCATATATCCTATGCTTTGACTTTTGTTCATTCAAATTTCGTTGGAACCTCGACGAGGACCTAAGCAGTTCCTCATCTCTTCATAAGTAAATCATAGACGAATAAGGCTGTGGTATATTCTATATCATAACACGGGGTCGATTCTTGGATCGGGCTAGTTTCTAGAGAGAAACACTTGAGAGAGAATATCTAGAGAGAGAAAGTGTTTTCTTTGTAAATGAAATTATGAAATCGCTAATTAGGCATCAATGTAAAAACATGAGTTGATAACCGAAAACACTTGTGTCCAATGAAGAAATAACCATTGTATTCATAAACAGCTTTAAATACTAAAATCCATAAGTAGAAAGAGCGTGATATCAATAAAGTAACCAAGTTTGTAAATGAGTATAAGTATGAGTATGTAAACAAGTTGTAATGAGCATGTATTCTCCCCCGAGATTGATAAAGTAATTGTAAAACAAGTGAAAGAGGGGCTCTAAACTCAGCCTTGTAGTCATAAGGATTTATCGGATCCTATCTAGCGTCACAAGTACTCGAACACCTAACAATTAATTTAATGATACTATAGTTAATTGTTATATCGACTTTAATAATACTTCGTATCATTAGTTGCTAGAAAAATGACCCTACTTACTTTTAATGGATTGACGCCATAATTTTTATCATTCAATATATAAATAATGGTTTTTTATACTATCTAATTTAATTTAAATACTTGACCATTTAAATAAAATAAGTTTTTATATCATTTGTTATTTTTTAATTCATTTCAACAAACTCAAATGCAAGGTGCTAAAATTGGACCAATTCTCAAAACACAGAGGGCTATTTTAGTAAACTAATTTTGAAATAATCATTCACGTGTTGCATGTACAGATGATACCATTTTAGCTGACTTTGTTTTGTTTTTGTCCATTTCCATTTATTAAATTTACATCTTCTCCGATGTAATTATATGTTCCCATGTTCTTAACTAAATGAAATAATACAAAGACGAGTATTTTTACCATGATGTTGTTGTATGAAAAAACATAAAATCTTACGTCCTTCGCGTTTATGAACTCGCTGGAAATGATGTGCGTAAAAAAATAGAAGTTTTGTCGGAATACATGGAGAGGAATGAACTTGCCAAAATATGTACAAAACTCGCCGGAGACTGGAGCTCTCGCCGGAGTTATCCACGGGAACAAGAATGTTGTTTCGTTTATGTGTTAGAAGAGAGAAAGAAACACAACCAACAAGCTAAAATGAAAAATGGCGTCTGAGTCGTGTTTACTGAGTCGTAACCGCAACTCACCAGTAGAACAAAATAAAATATAAAGCTTGAAACTTTTGACTCTTGGATCTCACTCGCTCTTCTAACCTTTCATTGCTTGTTGTGTGGTGGTAGTATGGTTCTTGTAGTGGTGGTGATGGTGTTGATAGCGGATATGAAGATGGTGCAGTGGCGAGGTTGCGGTGGTGGGGAGACCACGATGGTGGTGGTGATGGTGATGTTCGGATGATGATGACGATGTGGAGATGATGACGATGGTGTTGGAGGTGGTGGCATGCTGTTAGCAGAGATGTGGCGTCGGCAACGGCCGAAAGTTGGCCGGAGAAAAGTGACGGCGCCGAAAAATGTTAAGAGAGTGTGTGTGTATCTAGGGTTAATAAATGGGGAAACCCTAATATGTTTCTTATTATACTAGGAAGTATTAAATCAAAGTGGAAGGTTTATAATAGTTTAGGGGGGGTTAAGTAAATAATACCAGAGGGACCACAAGTGTAATTTTTGTTAAATAATGGTTCGGGGCTCGTTTAAGCCACTTAACGGACGATTCAAATCACGAAACTTGCGCCATTGCGTTCCAAATGATTTTTCCCACAAAAATGAGTATTTACATGATTAGTTTTCATACACGTTTTAAAATTTTATTTAAATGTTTATTATTTATTTGGTAGTCATTGGGTATCGCGGATAAGCTTTGTTCATAAAAATAAAACTTTAATTTGAACATTCGCGTTTTTAACAAATGCTTTTGAATAAAATATTAAATAATTTATTAAATATTTTTATTTAATAAAGAGTGATAATTGAATATAAATTTAATTATTCTTGTGTCGGCACGCGCTGCGTTCAAAATTTTGTGAGTGTATTTCAGTCATTCTCTACTTGTTTTCGGGTCTCGGGCAAAACTAAAAAGTTGTCCGGAATGTCATTTTACATCAAATTGCTTTAGAGTCCAAGTCGTGAAAACGTGATTTAGCGGGTCGTTTTTGATAAGTCAACTTAGGAATAACATATATCTTCTCGTTTTTCAAGTCAAATAAGTTAAAAATAATTTTGCACATGAGAGATACGTAATAATAAATATGATTTATTATTTAAATATGTTTCAAAAAATTACCGGTTACGCGGTAATCGTTTTTATGTAACAATAAAATATCAAAAGTCAAAAAGTCAAGTCGGACCCGAAAAGTCAAAGGGTAAAATAGTCATTTAAAATTTTAAAAATTGCCGGTTGTTACACCCGCAACTCGACCTTATAAGGATTCGGGTATATCGGGTTCGGGTCTATCAAGTTGCGGTTTATCGGATCGGGTCTATCGGGTTATCGGGTTACTTGTTAAGGGGAATACAAATTTAAGCCAATAATCAAAAGCTTGTTTTCACTACCCTTATTCCTTTTTATAGTTACGTCAAAAGCTTCTTTTAACTGCTAATTGTTTTGTTAAAACTAATTTAACAAGAATAATTAGTCGTCGATTGTCATAAATAAATAAGAATATACTTAACAGTTCATAAAAACCAATAAGTTGACAGTACCTTGTCCATCGTTTTATCTTAATATACTATATCTTGCAAAAGACTAAGAGGTTGAGAAACATTATGAGCTTACGAGCACATAAATAATAGCGTAGACATTTAGCCTATCTTTTATATAATAAAAGAATTACATTCTTTTGAAGTTTTGTATGAGATTAAATGTTATGAATAAAAAAATTGGACCAATCAGAAAGCTTGATTTTGTTATGTATGTAAAATCGTGCTATCTGATTGGTCGATAAAAAGTCAAAATTGAATCAATTTTGGTCAAAATTGAAAAAAGTGGTGGGGAAATTTGATAGAGAAAAAAAAAGACATAAAAATATAGGTGTCAAATTTGTGAAAATCAAAAACTCAAAAAAAGAGGAGGTAATTACTAAAATTTTAGTGGTTGAATTTTAAATAAATTATATGGAGTTAAGTGAAACTTATTATTTTTCATATTTTTTAATAACTTTAGAAAAATAACCAAATACCTCCTTAAACTTTATATAATAAAAGAATTACATCATTTCGAAGTTTTGTTTGAGATTAAATGTTATGAATAAAAAAATTAGACCAATCAGAAAGTTTGATTTTGCCATGTAGGTAAAATCGTGCTATCTGATTGGTCGATAAAAAGTCAAAATTGAATTAATTTTGGTCAAAATTGAAAAAAGTGGTGCGAAAATTTGATAGAGAAAAAAAAAGACATAAAAATATAAGTGTCAAATTTGTGAAAATAAAAAACTTTAAAAAGAGGAGGTAATTACTAAAACTTTAGTGGTTGAATTTTAAATAAATCGTATGGAGTTAAGTGAAACTTATTATTTTTCATATTTTTTAATAACTTTGGAAAAATAACCAAATACCCCCTTAGACTTTTTACATTCTGTACTTTATACTTTAAAAATACAATATATATAAAAATCAATATGAAGTTTATATAAGAATATCAGAAAAGACATATTAAACTCGCATATTGTGTACATGATATTAATAGATAAATTTGAATAACATCAACATCAACACTTATCTGAGTTAAAAAAAATTAAATCTTTCATCCAACAAAATTTTGAGTAAAATATTAATGGATATTAATTAGTGTTTTAAAAAACGATTTTTTAATTGACCCGGTTGAGCCACTGTGTCACAGTTCAACTGGGTTTTTGGGCAAAATCCGGCTCCTGATCACCTGACCGGTTCACGAATCAATCGACCGGGTCAACCCGGGTTTTAAAACACTTATATTAATACATAATGAATTTTTTTATATGTAAAACCATGTTATAATTATTAGTTGTACTAATATCACAATTACAATACATTAAACACGGAAAAAATTTCATATGCCCATATATTAAAAAAAGTTTTAAAATAAATTTAATTTATGTGTAAGCCCCGTCAGGGGCGGAGCCAGAATAAATATCGAGGGGGGCAAATTTTTTTTTATACCAAACCGAATATACAACAGAGAAAACGTATCATCAGTAACTTACTAATATCTAATTCAATTGTTGGAATATAACTTAGACTAGGTACTGTTTTTTGCCGTGCTAAAGCACGGCCCTGATGTGTTATATGGAGGCCAAACAAAGAAGAGATATATGCGTCGTTTAGTTATAAACTATCAAACATAATATATCATCGAGTCACTTACAACACCAACATTTCCAATGCTCTCATCGACTACAAAAGTATGTAATGAGCACATAGAAATGTTGTAATAAACGGCATATCATAAAAGTATCATTCATTACATTACTAAACAAAAGTAAATGACGATGGGAATCCTAAAGGGATATTCCATAAGGTAGCTGCAAAAGAAGGTATACATAACATTCACGAGTCTTTTGAGTCTTTCTTCTTTTTAGTTGGACTTCCTTTCATCACTTCATCACCAACCTCCTTCTTTATAGCAAGAAGGGTCGCAGTTTTCTGAGTATCGAGATCTTTGTTAGAAAATGGAAGTGATCTTTTCACATATTTTGATTCAACAGTAGAGCTGATTTCTTCCAACACGAGTTTTGTAGATGGGGTGAAGAGTTGTTTGTCTTTATCGGTAGCTGGTTTTGCAACAGACTCTGGTTTTGCAGACTCTTTTTCTGGAAGGTTGATCCTGGATGGATTAATAACACTTGAAGTGGATCCAAATACTTGTTTTTCTGGTTCAAGGTTTTCTGGTTGAAGGCTGATGAGATTGGATGCAGGGCCTTCATCTAATGTATAAGCTTTGATGACACTGACCTTCATTTCAGCCTGTCCACGAAAGGTTGCTTCGTAGGAGCGAATAAATGCAACAATTGTATGTTTCTGGACTGACGCAGCAATATCGTCATGAAGATTAATACCCTGCCAAATATAACATTGGTAATACGTATTAGTGAGAATCTGCCAACCAGTGGCAAAACATTCGGATTTTCAGCATGTAACAATCAGAACACATAACGTTGGTAATGTGACTTAGTGTGAATCTGTCGAGATGTATATAACATGGCATCATTTATGAGTAGATGGCTCTAGTGCGTAAAAAAGATTAATATACTTTGTTATATAGAAGTAATAATGAAATTTTCTAATGTCTAGTGTCCCAAAAAGGTGTTTCAAAACTGAGTACAACTTCCCACAAGAAGATATTCTAATCCTTAAAGTTTGTCATTTTGGGTTGTTATAGATTTAAAAACGTCGAACAAGCCACATTGCGTAGCGTTTATGAATCTATCTATAAATCAAGTTAGTTCGAAAACTTATCTGTATGTCTTGTACATTATTATTGTTCAACACATATTTTAATAGTCTTTTTACCTTTAGATATGAGTATGAATCTTTATCTTAATATCTTCATATATTCCACCTCTATCAGCATGGGTAATTGAGTATCATTGTTGTTGTTTATATATGTTATATCTCATGAAGTGTATGAGTAAGATATTAATAAATTAAGTTTCAAATGTATTGTTTACTTTAAGAGAATATTTAAAAATTTATTAATGTTAGATTATTACAATGTCAACCAATAAAAATATTGTCTTTTATATCTGCCAACCAGTGGCAAAACATTCGGATTTTCAGCATGTAACAATCAGAACACATAACGTTGGTAATGTGACTTAGTGTGAATCTGTCGAGCAGTGGTAAAATATTTGGCTAATTAAAGATGATAACTTTTCTCTCTTGTTATCATATATTCTCAAAGCAGACGACATATGATGCAAAGATAATGAAACTTCCTTAGATATAATGGGTTGGAGTATTAACTTCAGATGCTGAGAAAGATAATGCTCTGTGACACAGCAAAAATGACTCCGCATGCTTTACATGATGTTCCTCAAGATTAGGGGTTGTTTGGATTGCTTATGAAACCGCTCATAGCGCTATTTCATTTAAAAATAAGCCATTTTGAATGAGCATATGAATTTTCTTTTTCAGAACTACTTACTTGACTGTAAATACTGTGATTAGTGTTTTTGATAATCAATTCCAAACACAGTAGAAACTCTTCATACATGAAGTAAAAATGCAACAAGTATATAAAGGTTTCTCTCACAGCGCTGTATTTTGGCATTTTTGTTTATTTATTTAAACTGATTTCTACCAGATGGGATTAAAACGGATGCAATTCTGAGTAAATTCTTTATCGAGTATACTAAAATAACTTAAGTTGAACTTACGTGTTCGTCGGCATCCTTGAGCTCTACTGCAGTATATGGCACAATTTTCTCAACATCAGGTGTGCCTATAGTTGCATACAAAGTTGTTGTTCCATCGTCTATTTGAATGGTCATTCTAGATCTGCTCAATATATTCACATGTTATGTGATTAGGTACAAATCCATATAGATTATACATTTAGAATATTTAATTAAGGAGAAGATAAAAGTGATCCTCACAATGCTTCCACTTCAGATTCTTGGTGACATAATGGACAAGTAACAATCCAAGTAAGATCCGCTTCCAATGATTTTTTACAGTTGGCGCAGGCTGTAAACCAGGTGCTCCTGTCTTGCCTAGGAAGGCTTATCTTCCCTTTGATCCAACTTGCATTTAACTATAATGAAAGTAAGTTTGTATGGTTAAGCACACGTAGGCCTCGTGCATAGTCTTAAAAATATGTAGGCACCGGCTCAAAAGCAACACACAAGCACTTACAGTTCTCAATGAAGCGACAACTGTAGAAATCGAAATGATATCTTCATCCTTTGGATAAGGGAGTAAAATGTCACTATTCTTGTAACTTTTCTTGTTGAGCAGCTCCTCGAGTTCAGCTTTGTTTGCATTGTACCTTACATTTGAAAGTGCCAAAAAAACTGTTTAAACAGAAGTCGATTCAAACTAATACAGACATTGTAATGTTGATCAAATTACCATTCTTGCATTTGTAAGTCATGAGTAACAGGTGGGTCGATCATAAGGCCCGAACTTCCTCTAGTACTCAATGAGAGGCCTGAATAAAGTTCATTGTACTTATGTAAGTTTGCATTGATTGAAGAAATTACAATTGATACATTTGAGTCTTGATGTACATAAAGTATGCCACTTACAGTTAAATGTAGTCACTTTGAGCCTCATGCCGAAGATCATAACCCCAGATCCAATCATTCCAGCTAGTGTGTTCCCTTCATTCTCATCAAAGTGGTTCCATAATGACAGCATCAACAACTTTTTCCTTCAAAGAAATAGTTGGAAAGTTAGGACAAAATATTAATGGTGCAGATAAAGGATTAAGTCATCTTACTCTTCATTGACAATGACAATATCCCTTTTTGTGATCATTGGTGTTCCTTGTTCTTCACTTGGAAAGCAATGCAAAACAATACCCCTCACATCTATATTTTGAATTGTAAACAGATAAATAGGTTGTTTAAATGAAGAGTACATAGTTTTTTTATGAAGAGATAATGAGAACTTACTTTGTGGAGACTCTGAGTCAGCATATTTGTATAGGTCAGTAAATTTTGTGAACTCGAATTCACAAGGAAGTGAAGTAGGGATAGACTCAACTAATTCCTCGACAAGACTTTTGTTGTTAATAATCCAAGAGTAGATGTATGAGCTAACACGGAATTTTTCATCAGTTCTTGTGACCACTGCACTCGAAACATAATATCTCTTATATGGCATCAGTAGCTTGGAAAACAAGCGTATGTTGCTGGCGCCATATATAACTGCCCCAACCTTGGTTCCCTAGTGCAAGTGACATGAAATCAATATATAAGTATCAAGTAACTGAACATATGATAAAGGCTAAAAAATACAGAAAAATAACAAGAATGAGTACGTGAGAATCTGTAAAGATAAATCTCTTATAGGTGACGTCATTCTTGCTTTGTTGAACATGGCCACTTTCCAGAACTTGAATGATAACGGTCCATTTTCTTTTTATCTGAGGGGTGATATCTAAAACATTTGAGATGGGTCTGGACATTTTACCTGCAGTTGAACATATACATGTGAGATCAACAATTTCAAGTATAAAAAAAACATCAGCATGACAAATAACAACTGGTGTGAGGACATGTTGTAAAGTAATCAAGCAGGAAGTTTATTTAGGAAAAGAGTTTAGATTGTATATTTTGTGAACATAACACATCAAGGTCAAGAAAGCAACATATAAAAGATCTTACTAAGACTTGCGATGATAAGTAAAGCTAACCTCGTCAGCCTGAATCCAATTTGAAGAGAGTGTTGTAATTTTAAGCAAGTTGGATTGTGAGTTCTCAAGCACCACCCATGTAAGCATATATAATAAAGGGAAAATGTTAAAATCCCAGAGAATGAGGGATATGATGGCTTTGGAGAATCTCAAAAGCAAGGTTTGGCCCATGTCCTGAAAGAAATCAAGAAAAGTTTTCTAACTAAGGGGATAACACGTTATGTTAATTAATGGAAACAGGGTAAGGCGCTACAGTAAATTGGTTGATAGTATTAGCAAGAATAAGAAGACTAAATTCATAAAAAGTAAAAAGTTATGTACTGGATTCCTGTTGAGTAGTAAGAGTGGCAGGATATGTTATATAGGTAAGAGAGATGACTTTGACTATTTAGGTTATGGGTTTAGTTGATTGACCTTAACATTGGAAGGAAGAAAAAGTGTGGCAACTGGCAAGGGAGGGATGAAGTTTTGGTATCCTTCACGTGAGGTTTGGTGAGACTTGTTTGTGTTGATTTGTCATTTGGTTTTTTTTGTCTCTTGTTATTTTTTCTCTTTTTCATACTTATTTTTTTTTATTAAATAAATATAGAACAAACATATGGAATGGTTTGTTGTAAGAAACGATTGCATCCCTCTAAAATATGAATATAACATAATAGATGGACCAAAGAGCTAGATAAAAATGTACATAATATATACCAACATATCAAAAACAAATCCATATGAACTGTCATAACAATAATTTAAAATATGAATATAGCATAATGGATGGACCAAAGAGCTAGATAAAAATGTACATAATATATACCAACATATCAAAAACAAATCCATATGAACTGTCATAACAATAATTTACTACAAGCTAATTAGCTATGAAAGTAAAAATTCACTACAAACTTTATCTCTCAAACCTAATTCATTGGATTACTGATCGTAACAGATATTCATTAATTAGGCTTCATTTCTGTATCCCTTGCCTACCAAATCATAGCCATCGAGTCTCATGTAATCTTGTTCCTTGCTTTCCTTATGATAACCTTGCATTTAGGATAGAACCCTTGTGATAAGCCAAAATGTCATTAAAATTCTAGCAAAGATTTAATAAGAACTTGAGTAGAAAATACTATATGTTTCAAGCATTGTAATTACTAATTAGAAATATGGATTTCGTTGAAGTTGAGTTGGAGACGACTCTCTCTCATATGGAACCAAGCTTATATCTACATCAGGTAAACAAAATGATGGTTTGATCCTGGAAATGTAGAAAGAATATTAATGAGTAAAATCAAAATATGCTACTGAGGGAAAATCCAAAAGGAAAATAAAGGTCTAAGTTAAGCCGCAATCTTGTTAACTCGTTAACATGTTGTACATCGAAGAATCTAAAACTGGAGCTGGACAATGGTAGAGCCGGACTATAATACCTTGTTACCAAAAGCATTTCCCCCTTAAAAAATATTTCACTGCGTATCAGCCAACGGATCATAACCAATTTCTGGAACTTCCTCAAGACGTAATCATGTATATACAAACCCCGAACTAACAGCTCTAACCATGCGCATTTCAACCGGATATCCAAGAGTAGCCAAGTTGCACGTTTCTATGATCCCCATAACAATCAAAGCAAATTAGGAAACCAATGGGTAAACTAAGTGTAGTGGTGGAAAATGGAGGGCTATGTAGGTTGGGTAATGGGTAAAAATATGCATATCTTATACGGTTTGGGTCAGATTGGCTCAAAACACTTGTTCCAATGGGTCTTTTCATATATAATATTATAAAACGATTTTGAGTAAATAACGTACCAATGTGTGACAAACCTTTTCATCCATTTTGTTCCACACTTGTGTTTTCCATTTTTATTTTCCGGTTTGATTTCCATGACCGGAAATGAGAAACTGAATGAAACATATATGATACAAGAACTCATCATGTTTTATAAATACAAAGACATAATATTGTTGTCTTTCTGCTAGAGGTCGCAAGTGGTTGGTCGGGTGGGTCAAACGGGTATTTTTTTGGGTAGGATGCGGGTTTGACAATGCATTTTTATAAGCATTTATATATCTTAACTGGTTTTAATTACATCAACCCAAGTAAACAGGGCAGGTCTAAATAAGATTTTTTGTATTAGTATCGACAAGATGCAGAAATGCATGCAAATACATATACATACATAAAAGAATAAAAAGCACCAACAAATTGTAAATACCTTTTTTATCTGATGATGATGATGATGATGAAGTATGTACAGGGGCATGATACAGATTGAACAATATTTACAGGATGTGAGATGTGTGCCGATATTTTATCTGCAATTGCAATTTACACGTAAAGGTTTTAGTGTTTAAAGAATACAACAAAAATTGAAGATGCAATTGTGATGATATATACATACTTATCAATATAGTCAGATATTTGCAAAACTTCTTGATAAACAATGTTTTAAGTTTCTCTAATGTTAGGAGTATCAAATAAAGGTGGCCTGATAAGAACTTTAGCATGCTTAGCTGTTCTTGCACGCGAGAGAGCAACATACAGCTGTCCATGTGTTGAAAATATATTTAATACTCGAGAGTAAAATAACGACCTGAAATTGACGGATTGTCACAATAGTCATTGCAAAGCATAGCCTAATCGGGAATTGTACCCTTTTGAATGGGACTGTATAGTCTTCATCACTTGGAGGCTGCAAAGGAATTCTATGTATAAAGACTTGTTTTCCAGCGAAGTCTCCAAAAGCAATCTCTGCATGAATGACATTTCTTTTGAGATCTTTGCAAATTAATCTAGTTCCGTTGCATAGTCCTTCGGTAGGGTTCAAGTTTCTTAACAAAATGATTGGTGAATTTGGCTTCAAAACGAGTCTGTGAGGCGGCATACCATTTGGTGTAAGTGAATGCAAGAAATCCTCATATTGAGTTTGGTCATTTGGATCTAAGGTTTCATCAAAGCTAGCATATTCTGTTTCTTCACCTGGAAACCGTGCTATCAGAATTTCATTTATTTCATCAACAAAACTATTTTTTGTGGTCAAAATGGCACGATTTAAAGAACAGGGGTGGTTAATGAGTGCAGTTGAATGTTTGGGTAAACAGTCTACAAGAGCATCTAAAGGGTCTTTATCTGCGTGTGTCTTAATGAGCATCGAGGGTGGAATGTTTAGAAGGTCATTCTTATGTGAAGTTTCTGTTCCGTTACCAATCTTGAGAAGAAATTCAGTGAAGGTAGTATCTAACAAAGCTCTCATGTAGAGGTGGCAAAATGGGCGGGCGGGCGGGCAAGGGCACCGGGCAAAACGGGCAACGGGCTAAAACGGGCACGGGCTAAAGCGGGCACGGGCAAAAAAAGGCACGGGCTAAAACGGGCACGGGCCAAAACGGGCACGGGCCAAACGGGCACTTATGGGATAAATGGGCTTCTGGGTGAATCTTATTTATTTTATGCTTTTTACATTTTCGCCCGTTTTTTTACGATTTCACCCGTTTTTTTACTATTTCTCTCGTTTTTAAACGATTTTGTCCGTTTTTTTTACTATTTCGTCAGTTTTTTATGTTTTCGTATATTTTTTTACGATTTCGTCACTTTTTTTACGTTTTCGTCCGTTTTTTTACGATTTCGCCCGTTTTTTTACGATTTCGTTAGTTTTTTACGATTTCTCCCGTTTTTTACGTTTTCGTCCGATTTTTACGTTTTCGCCCTTTTTTAACGATTTCACCTTTTTTACGATTTCGTCTGTTTTTTTACGATTTCATCAGTTTTTTTACGTTTTCTTTTGTTTTTTTACGTTTTCGTCAGGTTTTTTACGGGCGCGTCAGTTTTTTTACATTTTCGCCCCTTTTTTTACGATTTTGTCTGTTTTTTTACGATTTTGTCTTTTTTTTACGATTTCGTTTTTTTTTACGTTTTCGTCATTTTTTTACGTTTTCGTCAGTTTTTTTACGAGTTCTTCCGTTTTTTACGTTTTCGTCTATTTTTTTACGATTTCGTCTGTTTTTTTACGTTTTCGTCTGTTTTTTACGATTTCGTTTGTTTTTTTACGATTTCGTCTGTTTTTTTACGTAAAACGGAAAAACCCATGCGAAAACGTAAAAAAATGGGCGAAAACGGAAAAACCCATACAAAATCGTATAAAACGGATTAAAACGTTAAAAAATGGATGAAAGCGTAAAAAAACGGGCGAAAACGTAAAAAAAAGTGCGAAAACGTAAAAAACAGGCGAAAACGTAAAAAAATGGCGAAAACGTAAAAAAACAGGCGAAAACGTAAAAACCCAGACGAAATCGTAAAAAACCGGATTAAAACGTAAAAAATAGATGAAAGCGTAAAAAAACAAGCGAAAATGTAAAAAACTAGGTGAAATCGTAAAAAAACACAAACACGCAAAAAAGGACGAAAACGTAAAAA
>BQNB010079006.1:0-30380 GCA_026074375.1 Tanacetum coccineum
CGACGTACTTCTTCTTGAATCTTGAAATCCCGGAATGATCCGCATCTGCATAAGTTGTTAGTGACATGGCGTTGTCTTTTGGATACCAAAGACCCATGTTAATGGTTCCTTTTAAGTACCGAAAGACACGTTTGATAGATTCAAAGTGCTTTTTGGTAGGCTTTGCCTGATATCTAGCACACATGCATACAGCGAATACAAGGTCTGGTCTACTGGCTGTAAGGTACATTAGGGAGCCAACCATTCCTCTAAATCGAGTTTGGTCAACTGGAATCCCCATGAAATCCTTGTCCAGTTTCAATCGATCCACCATTGGTGTATCGACAAGGTTAGAGAGATCCATTCCATATTTCTTTAAGGTTTTGAGAGCATATTTTGCTTGGTTAATAAAGATGCCTCTAGGACTTTGGGAAACTTGTAGTCCTAAGAAAAACGACATTTGTCCCATCATTGACATATGAAATTTGGAGCTCATTTCTTTGGAAAATATGTAACATGCATTATGATCTGTTGAGGCAAAAATGATGTCATCTACGTATATTTGAACAAGAAGAATATGTTTTCCTGATTTGCGTGTGAATAACGTTGGATCTACGACACCCTTGAAGAAATTGTTGGCCAACAGGAACTTTGATAGTGTGTCATACCACGCCCTTGGCGCCTGCTTCAGCCCATAAAGAGCCTTCTTCAGACGATAAACGCTAGTAGGATTATCCGGATCTTCAAATCCTTCAGGCTGACTGACAAAGACTTCTTCTTGAAGATCACCATTTAGAAAAGCAGTTTTAACATCCATCTGATAGATGATCATATTCTTGGTTACGGCATTGGCAATGAAGATTCTGATGGCCTCTATTTATGCAATTGGAGCAAATGATTCTTCAAAATCAATACCTTCCTCCTGACGATATCCCTTTGCAACTAACCGAGCTTTGTTTTTCAGTACTCATGACATTCACCATATATCATCAATCTCACTTTATAGATCCACATGAGAGCGATAGACCATAACATAGATTAGGCGAGGTACTAATTCCCATACTTCAAGTCGATCAAATTTGTGAATTTCATCTTGCATGGCTTGAAACCAGCAGTCTTCTATTACGGCCATCATTACGTGGAGTTTCTTTGGTTGTCGACTTTGGACAGTTCATTATGAAAAAACATCACCACAAAAGCATCGAATCTAACTGTTTCTGGTAGATACATGACGGAGAGTGATTGCCAACGATGTTATCAAGATGGTGATCTTTGGTCCATTCTCTGAGATGATCTGGTGGTTGAGTAACTTGGTTGGGTTCCGTTAAATTAACATTCCCAGAAGATGACTGTGCCGAACCAGGTTCTCTAGTAACAGTGTTAAATGAAGGATGTAGGACATCGTGAGTGATTGGGGATTCTCAAGAGTGGGTTCTTCTACACTACCTTGATGCTGTCTGATGATGCATGTCCGAAGTTGATGATGAAGGCACTCCATAGACGGTGCAACTTGAGCAACGTTGTAGACAAAGATGTATCCAGGTGGACAACATGAGCTATTAACCTGATAGTAGCAGAAGGCACTGGTTCATTGACTCGAGATTGTTCAAGGTATTCATCAAACATGGGTTGAAATAACATCTCCAGCTATTTATCGGTTGGAGCGAGCCCTTATTTGAGTTGTCCAGGGGTCATGATGATAGGCTCGGTCTGAACTCATGCGTACAGGAGCCATTGTCCTGATGCATTCCATCGAATGTGACTGCATTGTTTCCATCAATTTGACGAGTTCT
Source organism: Tanacetum coccineum (assembly GCA_026074375.1). NCBI lineage: Eukaryota > Viridiplantae > Streptophyta > Magnoliopsida > Asterales > Asteraceae > Tanacetum > Tanacetum coccineum. The sequence goes on from BQNB010079006.1 coordinate 1,773, forward strand.
CTTGTTGTAGATTCTATAGCCCTTCCTTCTAGGAGCATATCACCAACGAAATCCCAATGTCACTTTGGCTTTGAAATTTTCCTAGATCTTCGCTATCATTTGTAGGATAGCAATGAGGCACCAAATACTCGGAGAAAAAGTAAGATCAGGCTTCTTATCATGTAACAATCTCATAAGGGGTTTCGTATGTGACGAGTAATGCATTAGGGATCGGTTTCTGTGTGTAAGCAGAGCAGTAGCTTACAGCTTCTGCCCATAGAAACATCGGTGCATTTGAGAATAACATCCATTTGTCGTGCTGCTTTCCATAAGTGTACGATTTTGTTCTTTCGACAACGCCGTTATTGTTGAGAGTACATCGGAACAGATTTTTGATGAAATTACTCCAACACCTTCATATATTCAGCAAAACATGGTTACGAATTCTGTTCCATTATCTGTGCGAATTATCTAACTGATTTGTTGAGACCAACCTGTATTTGCATAAGAAAGTAGATGACAAACTTGGAGTTTCATCCTTGATCCTATAAAAACTTTACCCATGTGAATCTTGAATAGTCATCCACATGACTAAAAATGTATTTCTTCCCCCTTTAATACTCTGGACTCACATTGGACCACACAATCCGTATGTAAGTGGTTATGAAGAACTTCCATATATTGTATTTTCAGATTTTGGTTTATGGGAGAACTTTCTTGCTTTTTCAAAGTTTACAGGCTGAGAAAGAATCTTTTTCAAACTTCAATCTTGTAAACCCTAACCACGATCTTTTCAAGCAAGAACATTAAGTTGTGCCGAAGTTTAAAATGGTTTAACCGACGATACCACAACCATATTTAGACTTGGAAGCTTGGACAGCAAAGGATATTGGGGAAGACTTTTATCATATCATCAATCGATATCGTGTACAAATTGGTTGCTACGACTACCTTTAAGTAAGTCGGCACCATTAATATCACGAACAAAGCAAGTATGCTTTCTGAAGGCCACTTCAAGATCAGAATCACAAAATTGCCCTACAGAGAATAGATTGAGCCCAAGTCCCTCCGTCGTGTAGACACTATTAGATAACACGTCAATCCAATAACATAATCTCCATAACCCATGAAAGCACCGAATGATCATTCCTGAATCGACTGACCCGATGGAACTTTTCCCCACAAAATTCTTGAGCTTTGAATGATTCCCCGTCATATGTTTTGAACAGCCTGAGTCCAGATACCAAAGGATGACCTGTACGACCTGAATTTGAAAACAGTCGAGTTTGGAGAGTTTGGAATTTCGGTTCCCCAATTTTTATTGGGGTCCTGTTGGTTAGTAGATAGAGTAGAAAATTTTACAGAAAGCTTAGTTAAAGGGCACATTTCGCCTAAGGCAAATTTCTTTCCTGTGGGTCTCCATTGATAACCATAATCAAGTTTTCCTAAGGTGAATTTCTTTCCTGTGGGTCTCCATTGATAACCAATATTCGCAAATAGTATAGCTCGTTGCTTTCCAAACCCTCTAGGGTCTTGAACAAAGCTTGTTATCAGAAATAGCTTTCCATATTGGTATCCAATCTGCTTTCCCTTTACTTCAAGACAACTTTTAACAATGGGGGTCGCATTTACTGAAATCAAAATATTAACAACACACATTTCATGATTTGCAGAGTTTAAGCATTTGTTACACATTTTGCACACAGATTCAGAATTCGAATTAATTACAACACGCTTATAGCTAATGCTAGAATCAACCCGATTCACTTTTGTCCATACTGACTTATTTGTCCTAAGGTGGTCTTCTACTTTCTTCTTATTCTCCCTCTTAGCAGGCAGGATCCTATTTTTCTTTGTATTGCTTCTAGGCTTTGATCCGCTTGCTTCAGTGGAAGTGTTTACTCCTGTAGAAGGAATCACAGGGATATTAGTCTGTTGAACTTTCTGGTGCATTTCGTGTTTCTGTGTGTTGCTAGATGAAGATCCTTGTTTATCACTAAAAGTAACTTGCTTTTTCCTAGTTACAGGAGTAGAGGGGACCTTGTTATCTCTTTCATTGAAACGTTTTTGGTCAAAGTGCCAACAACATATTCTAACAAAGAAACATAGTTAAAGCATTATCTATTGGTTTAACTACTCTAGCTTCCTCTACAATCTCCTAAACTGTTCTTACACTCGTCCTAAGAGATTTGATGATATAGTATAAATGAGCACTCTATATTCTTAATGTGGATAGTTATGGGTATAAACATCAGATGGATTACATCAGTGCAAGAACTTATTGGTTTGACAGAGTCCACAAAGTGAAATAAGCTCTTTGCTCAAAACTGAGCCATTATACTCTCACTTTCATTTAACATGTAGACGTCTTTCACTCGTTTGCGCACGCAAAATCTTAATGGAGACATACAATTACCCTTGTAATGTTGTTTTGACTCTCTAGTTATATGCTAAACGCAATCAATTTGTTTCAAAAAGAGCGTGACAACTTTAGCATTATAAGGCTCACAACTTCTAGTCATATCACATTAGCGACGAGAACTTTTTCAAGTCCATCAATCACGTTGTCTTTTTCTTATGAATCTGAGTTCGAGATTTTTTGATCTAAAAGAATGAGTATAAAATTAGATCTTTTCCTGTGATGTTTGTGATATGTTATTATCAAAACTTACTTGAAGATGTTGATACTTAATTGCAAGTTTAGGTATTCCTTTCAAGTTATGAAATTGTTTTGACTCATTTGAACTTTTAGACATTTCAGCTTCAAGATCTAGACACGTGATTTGTGCCACATCATACAACACTTTTTTTTTTATTTCGACAAACAATTAGCACATCAATCTCATTTTCAATGAGAAGGTATTTTTCTTTACAATTCAGCACATTGCTTGTCTACAGTATTCCATGTCCACATCGTTTTTCATTTGATCACAAATTACTTCCATTACTTTAACTTCTTTAAAGAGGACCTTTGAACTCCTACAAAGTGTTCATTAAGAGTTTTTGAAAAATACTAACTTGAGTGAGTCACATCTATTGTTTACGCAAAACCTCTTCCCCATCTTTAACACCTTTGGTGTTTCTCTTCTTGCAAATTTTGTCAATTCCGTAAAAATTGTAGTGAGTACAAAAAATTAATCTCCTTGACTTTTAGTTGGAAGAACTCATGGGCAAAGCTTGACAGGAGGTATTGGGTGGATACCCTGTAAATGCTGAAATAGGTTTTGGAACTGAGGTCTCAGCTTTTTCCTGCATTTCCATCTATGGGACCAAAATATCTGTTTCTGGTCAGATTTCTTTGTGGAGCAAAGGTTGCAAGAAGGTTCTCCTTCGAGTAATTGGGGGGGGGGGAATCCTATGCCATTAATTTTCCACACATAAAGGGCTTTGCATTTTCAACAACATTCTTTTCCTAGTAATCTCAGCTATCTCACGCGTATCCTCTGAGTCATGTATAACAGTGGGTGTATGATTGGTGGTGACAAGTACATGACCATTAATACAGACATAACTGAGCTTGCTTAGCAACGAGTGATACATAAGGATTTTTTGTAGCCTAATGGCTACTTGTCCTTTTCCTCTCATAAAACATTTTGGTTTACATAACAAGTGAACCTTTTGAACGACTGATCCTGTTTGTATAATCTAACCTCAATCATATCTTTTTAGCCTTTTTATGTCTAAAATCTGCAAGGAATTTGTCCTTCATTTGTTTAAAATCCTTTTTCAAAATGGTTAACTCTATCTGTCTTTGACTTAATAATGGCCAACGGTGAACTAAGTAAGTATGTGTGCTGACTAAGTACTATTTAAGAGGTATCCTTTCTATTTCGTCTGAGATAATTATTCTCATTTGTTCATCAATTTTTCGTTCTCTATCAGTTAATTCAAACTTTGCCCGTTTTTCATACTCCCCAAATCAGTTCCCCTTATTTCTCCGCAAGATTCAGAGTTCACTGAATCATCAAACACCAAAGCTGGCTAATAGTGCTAATCTACTTTGTACACCCTATTCATGCATTTCATCGAGAATTGTCATCAATGCATCATTTCGTACAGAAGATGCATGACTTTGCACAACATGTTCTTCGTTGTCTTCCACATACTGATCATACAGAATAATATTACTATCACTCATATAGTCAGTATTAGATTCAACAACGTAGTTGTGTTGTACATCGCTTTGCATCTCGTGTACTTCATGATACTCATCCATATGATCTACAAAGGTATCATGATCTTGTACCTCAAATGGAGTATTCGAGTCATATAATGGCCCGGCTTCATCGTAGATTGGATATTCAGATGTGAGATTTGCCATGAACATGGTTTGTGTAGTGGGACCCTCATCAACATCAGAGTCGAATGCATCACATTCATCAGCTTCAAAGACATGGTCCACATTAAGTGCCAAATCATTCTCGGGTGAATTATCCACATCCTCATCAAAGTTGGTAACCTGTTCTCCTATAAGAAACAACGACTGTTCTTCGTCCAGTACTGCACCATTCTCCTGGGCTTGCATTAGTAGCATCTTGTACTTGAAGTAGTCTGAATCTTGAAGTCGCTTTGGCCTTGGACATTCTCGTGCTATGTGCCCTAGTCCGTTACAGTTATAGCACTTAATGGGTTTGGCTGGACCAGGATTAATAATGCCTCCTCTGTTCTGACCTACTACATTCCCAGCTACAACATTTCCTCTTGCATAGTTTCTCTGAAATGGTTTTCCTTGATTGTTCGCATTGTATCTTCCACGGACATCTTGAACCACAACTCTGCCGTCTTGAACCGAGCTTTGTTCCTTGCATTAGATGACATTCTAAGTTGATTGTTTGTATTTGCGTGGAAATGTGCGTTCCCTTACGATGAGTGAGGAGGGCAAGTGAGTTGGAAAAGATGACAATCAGAGTTTTCTGTTGAAGAACTTCCTTGAGTCCATTGAAAGATGTCGCAGAATGGGTTCATTTGAGGAATGAGGAGACTTGGATGAATGTGGCTTGGATATTTGCTGAACTGAGGCATTCGACACTAGTGCCAAATGATCATTAGTTGGTTGAAGGAACCTTTCCATCATTGTGTACAGTTCTAATTAGCAGTACATACATGTTTCTTTAAATATGCATAAAAGCTTATCAAAATTAGACTCCTTTAAACCTCTATTAAGTTTGACTTCAGTTTATTGAATGATAAACTATTCAGTGTAGCATGTTGATTCACAAAAACTTAGAGTTAAGCTGCAACTTGGGCATGGCAACATGATGTATCTCGATGTCATTGAATGGATTTTTAAAACCTAACATAAGTATCGCATAAATGGTTCTCTTTTTATGAATATGACGGAAAGTGTTCAAATTCATCGTATAATTGAGATTCTCGGTCATCCTTTGTTAACTCAGAACCTTCCAGAATCATCTTCACGTTTTCCCAAATGTCTTTGGCGTCAGTATAGTGGTTGATGAGTGAGTAGATGTCCTTTGGTATACTTTGAAGTAGGATATTGGTTGCACGAATGTCAGCTTTATACCTTTCCTTTTCTTCAGCTGAAAGGTCGTTAAGGACTCTAGCACGTACCGGACCTTGTTGAACTGCGACAGTACAGACGTATACGTTGTTGCCAAGATTCAAAGTCTGTTCTATCAAGCATTGGTGGGCGTGTATCAGAACCGGCACACTAGATGTCTTCTGACAAGAGGAACGAGTTCCATCAACTTCAAGTAATCAAGAGGAAGTAGATGATTATGATTTTTGGACTGACTCTTATGCTTCAGATGATGATGAAATACCGACGAAGCAAGTGTCACAAGATATTATGCAAGAAGTATCACTGACTATTGATGAAGCAAAGTTAAAGAAAATGGCTGATGAGATGTTGAGACAAAGTTGTACTTCAGGAGATGAGCATCAATATCATATGGATCAGATGAAGAATTTCTTGGAAAGTAACATTGTTTGGGAAAGTAGAAAGGAAATTCTTGTCTCTCCACATCCATGAAAGACCACACCTCTAGTTCAAAGCTGTCAAAGAGATCCTGAAGCTCCAGCACTGTCTCTGATAAATCAAGATCTTTTGTATCTGGAGAAAGGAAGTTTAGGGCCCGAGAAGATAATATTGTCACTTCACAAGTTTCTTGCAATTATCTTCAATGATGATGATATTGAAGAACGAACTTCCATATGGGTAAATAAGTGTTTTAAGAAATTTAATCCTTATGCTCGATATGGTGTTGAACATTAGAAGAATCCTCATGCGAAGATCTTCTATATAAAGAAACAGAAAGAGCCTGAAAAGGCCTGGAAACCAAAGGAAGTAAATTATTATTCGAACTCAAAGATCTTCAAGTTATCAAGACGTACTAGGAATTGGGTCATGAACAAAAGTTTATCACAGAGATAGTTGCAAGAAGAGCTAATGAGTGTATAGTGTCGATTACCGAGCCTGATTACAAGAATCTCAATAAGAATGATATTAAAGATATGTATTTTCTAATTATGAATGGCAAGGTACCTGACTATGCAGAAACATGATTGCTATGGTATTTATCAGAAGTTCAGTGATATGGGAAAGAGTGCATGATTTTCAACTTGGAATTAAAAGTTATCAACAAAAAATTAATCTTACTGCATAAACAATATCTTTCCCAGGAGTTGAAAAACACAAAATGTTATCCATCATCTATGAGCCCGTGCATGGAATCATATACAAGAATAGCAAGAAAGAGAAAAGGGTGATAAGACATTGAGAGATTCATAAGTTTTGTGATGCAACACTAAACAAAGTATTAGAAGGATTAAGAAGTTACAATAATGATGTTAATTATGGATATATTCAAAGAGATCTCACCAATGAAGAATGTAGATCCCAGACTTAATAGATCTTTCTAGCCTGTTAAGGGTGATAACCAATCTGGATAGATCCAAACTAACTACAAGAGAAACAATGACTATGAACAATATAAGCTATGCGGAAACTAACTTATATTGCTAAAAAGAACAATGAATAAAACAGAACTTTGATCACTATTAATCTGCTAGGTTATAGATTACTAACTATTAATATTTGTGAATCTTGTATGTGAAACTTATATCTAACTAGTGCCGTATGGTTCCTTTTATACACCAAGGAAAACCCTAATGGGCTTACAAAATGTGTGAAGAGATAATGCATATCTATTCCTATAATAACTCATGCATATCTCCTAACAGTACTAACTATTATATGCTAGCAGTACTAACTTACTACTAACAACACTAACTATACTAGTAGTACTGAACAAGTACTACAGTACTATCACTATAATACTAACAGTACTAACTACTTAGTCTATTTTCTTGAATCTTTAGCATTCTTCATCAACAACACTAAGTAGAACTGGCAGTAGTAACTTGTATAAGTAGCAGCACTAAGTTGTAAAAACCTCTAAAACCCAACAATCCTCCCCTAAACATGATGTTCACTTGTTAACCTTCATGTTTCTTTAGTTTAAGCTTCTTGAATACTAGGAGGATGTATCCAAACACACTGCTACTCTTTAATTTCCTTTTTGATAAACTTGAACTCTTTTGTTACTTTGTAAACTTGAAATTCTTTAGCTTCTAGTCTTTGGCACCATCACAGCATCTCAGCAATTCAGTAACACAGCTACACCAACTAAGTTAGATTTGTAGTTTTTGGCAAACTACCAGCCATAAACGGATTTGATATTTCTTTACCAGTAGCCGTTTGCTCTAGAATAGCCAATACTTTATTGTAATAACATGGTGCATTGATAACCATATAGTTTGAGTAAACTATCAGCTATCAACGGATTTGAGATGTCTTTACCAAGAGTCGTTTGCTTTGGACTAGCCAACTCTTTACTATGAAGCATGGTGAGTTAATTACCATATAGTTTTTGGCAAACAATCAGCCATTAACGGATTTAAGAAGTCTTTACCAGAAGCCGTTTGCTATGGACTAGCCAGTTCTTGATGTCTGTTAGACATGGTGAACTGATGACCATTTGTTGTGTGGTTATAAAACCAACACTTAAAGATCCTTCTCACTTCCATCATGGCTTCCAGATTCATCAATTTGCTTTTGAATGAATCTATAGATACTTGTTCTTGTCTCTGTCTTTCCTCCTTTTTCCTTTTCCAATTCTGCTAGTTCCTCTTCATATACTAGTCTTGCTACTTCAACATCTTTAGCAATGATTCTTTCAAAACTCCTTTACCTTTGTCTTTAAGGTCTATTGATGGAAGTGGCTTCAATGTTAAGATAGAACTTTTAGGCATATCAGATTCTTTAACTTCTTTAATAGCCACTCCTTTCAGCTTTGTCTTGTCACTCAACATTACCAGAGCATCAGCAAGAAAGATATCTTCATCTTAAAACATACTTATTGTAGTAGGAAGGAGTCCTATGGAGTATCATACTAACTTATTGATACAGCATACAAAACTCCTGTATAACGAGCAACACTACTAGTTCTTCATTGCTTCCTCCTTTTTCTACTGACCTTCTGTATCATGTGTCACATTTAACTCCTTAGTCTCTTTACTTAGCCTCCCCTCATTCACTGGTTCCTCTGTATCCATATAGTCCATACCAAGATCAGCATCAAGATCATCAAATGTACTGTCATCCAAAGTTGGTCCAGGTTTGGCATTTTTCCTCCCCTATTAAGATACAGGCTCATTCTTTACTAACTTTCTCTTCATAGATAACCTAGACATACTCCTTAACAATGCCCTATGGTGTGAGATTACTGGGTGACTCTTCTTTTTTAGCTTCTTGATTCCGGTATTTAATTTAATAATTTCTGCAGCCTGAGCATCCTTAGAGGCTTCCAAAGCAAGAACCCTGTTTGACACGTTAGTGCAAAGAACAAATAACTCCTATAGAGTCATGCACCCTTAGCTCTGTCAGAAGTAGGACCACCTGAAAGATGACTATCATAGGATGGCTAAACCTGATCCCCTTCACTCCCATTAGTGCCCTCTAAAGAGTCCATAGAGTCTTGGGTAGTGGCATGGCTAGATGATGAGTCAGTCACAGGGGGTTGGTCTCTTGTACTCGGTTAAGTAGGAGAGGGTGTTGGTTGGGGTTCAGTGGGTTGTTTTGAACCTTCACCCTCAGGTGCTTGGTGTGGCACCAACATAGAATCAAAGAGTGGAGTGACTTTTCCTGAAAACTTTACACCTTTCCTGGACATGTTTGAGAAAACCTTCAGAGTATGAGCTGGTGTAATATAAACATCATTAAAAGGTTCACCAAGCTCAATTTGATTATTCAAGAACACCATTAAAAATCTTGGATACATAAGAAATTTCTTTTTAGGATTATCCAAGTTCCTCAACATACCATCAAAAATAAGTTTAGAAAAGTTAAACTTTTGATTTGTTGCCAAACATATAACAGCTAAAGCAATATTTGTTGAAAACTCATTCCAGCTTGTAGATTTTGAACTTAGGCAATGAAGGATGGTATGTATCAGATACTTCCATTGAGGAGAAAAGAGGGCTTTTTGAAAAGTTAGTTTGTACTTTTCTTCAAACTTGCCCAGGTGGTCAATGGTATTCAAGATGGTCACATGGCACCCAAAAGGTCTTATATAGCTTATGATTGGTATTTTACCAGTTATAAGTTCATAAGGTGTCTTGTTTTGAGGCTTAGTCACTAATACCCTATTAAGGACATAACAAACAGTACTAACTGCTTCAGCCCAAAAAGTGTTAGGTAAAAATGAGACTGCTAGCATTGTTCTAGCAGCTTCAATAAGGGTCTTGTTCTTTCTCTCAGCAACTCTATTTTGTTGTGGAATTCTGACATTACTGTATTCCCTCTTGATCCCTTTTGACCCACAGAATTCAATAATGTCCCTGTTCTTGAATTCTATACCATTATCACATCTAATAATTTTAACCTTTTGATTTAATTGGTTCTCTATTTGTCTTATAAAGTCCTTAAGGATTCCACTAGTTTTATTCTTAGTTCTTAAAAAGAACACCCAACTAAACCTGCTAAAATCATTAGTGATAAACAGGCAATAAGTCTTATGGTTTATGCTCCTTACAGATGTGGGTCCAAATAAGTCCATATGCAAAAGCTGTAAGGTCTGACTAATAGAGCTCACTATTTTGGCCTTACAGGAGGCCTTGTGTTGCTTTCCTTTCTGACAAGCAACACAGGTGTTGTCATTTTGAAAAATCTTTGAAGGTAAACCTCTTACAAGGTTTCCCTTCACAAGTTTGTTTAGGTTTTTAAAGTTAACATGACCCAACCTCCTATGCCATTTGTTAGATTCATCAACTATGGCCTTTGCAATCAAACAAGCTAAACCTCCAGAAGGAACAATGTTCTCTAAGTTGAAACTGTACATATTGTTTTGTCTAGGGATTCTAAGTAATACTTGATTTTCATCAGGCAACTTAAAGTCAGAAGACAACACAAGACATTTAGTGTCTGTGAAGAGAACCTTGTTCTTATTGTCACACATATGTGACATAGAAAAGAGATTTAAATGCTGTAGTTCTTTCACAAAGCACACATCCTCAAAATCTAACTTTCCTGTTTTTATTTTACCTTTACCAGTTATGTAACCTTTACTACCTTCAAAAGCAACAAGGCCACCATTATAGTCTTGATATTCAGCAAGGTAGACCTTGTTCCTAGTCATGTGCCTAGAACATCCACTATCAACAATCCTTTTGTTCTTTAAAGCTCTTTGTCGATTATCCTGCACATCAAATAAGAGAAATTAGTTTCTTTTAGGGACCCAAGTCATTGCTGACTTGGGTCTGCCTAGTGGATCTTTAAAATTAACATTTTTACTAAAGCTTGATCCGCTATTGTATTTGGAGACTTTGTTTTAGTAATGTCTTTTGGGTCTTCAATTACAACCTGCTGAGGGCTTAACAACAGTTTCCCTTATGCCCCCAACAGCACTAACTGCTTTGAGACTAGCAGTATTAACCTTTTGATTTGAAAATTTTGTTCTTGGTGCTTTCGTTCTATTAAATGGCCTTCTATTAGGTGAATGAGACTTATAAAAATTATTTCTTGGTTTGATTTCATTCACAATGGGTCTGGCAGTATTAACTTTCCTAGTAGTACTAGTTGTTGCTGCTTGACTAGAGAGATTTTGTCTAGCAGTATTAACTGGAAATATGCCAGTTTTAGTTAGTACTGCTTTTGGAACAAACTTGTTTTGGTGATTCAATCTTTGCACATTGTTCCACACTGGTCTATTCTCCCCTTGACCAGTACCCTTACCCTTCTTTTTGTTCAATTCAACCTGTTTAGCCATTCTTTTCTCATGAAAATCACAATCTCTAATAAGATGACTAAAACTGCCACATACAAAACATGCCTTTTTAGTAAACCCATATCCCAAACCCAACCTTTTGGACATTAAACCATTCCAGTCTCTCTTGTCAGCTTTAGGACTTGGACTATATGTGTTTTGTTCTTTAACAGTTTCCCTAGGAGTTTTTACATGCTTAACAGTATTAACAAAAGCAAAACTAGGTTTTTCCTGTTCTTTTGAAGGTTGAATCACATATTCATCATCACTGTCTGACTCATACTCCTCAATGATAGGAGCATCAGACCAAACTTTAGGTTGACTAACAACTTTGGGTTCAACTACAACTGGTTCAGGCACAGATTCAAGTGTTTCTACACTAGAATTGGACTCACAAGAGTCAAAATTACTGGTTTGAGTATCAGATTCACTAGTTTTAGACTGTTTTGGACCATATGTGAACATAGAATCATCTACTTCTCTATCAGGTCCTGCTGTCATGGGTGGGGGTCCAGCATGCATTCCTTCTGCTGTAACAAACCTATCATACAAAGGTTGGTTTTCCGTCTCACTCTCTTTATTCATAAAAACACTCTGCAACACTTCATTTTCATATCTCAAAATACCATCATATCTATGATCCCCATACCCAAGCCCAAACTTATCATTAGCACTCATTTGGGTATTTAGCAAGTTTTTTTTACTAAGATCTCCTTAGAAGAGTATGCCATTTTTCTACTTTAGCCTTTAAATCTTCTTTTTCCTTTTGAGCTTCTGCTAATAATTTCTTATGGTATGTGAGAACATCTGTTTTATCATCTAAATCTATTTTCATAAAATTTAACTTTTGTTCATACCAAAGTTGTCCTTGTTGATGAGCAACTAACTGTGCGTCAACTTTCTTAAGACCTTGAGAATATGCTTTTATTTCTATGCTTGCATCACTAAGTTGTTCTCTCTGAGCATCATACAGTTTTTAAGATTAACATAAGACTCTTTACACTTATTTGAACATGAAATTACCTCTGTGTCTGAGTCTGAGCTGTTGCAAGCCATCAAAGCATAATCTTCATCTTTTGAATGATTTTCGAATCTACACCTTCTCCATCAATTATCACCAAAGCTTTAGAATCCTCCTTCTGTCCAGTTCTGCTCCCATCCTTGTTTCCAGAATTCCATGCATCCCTCCTCCTGTTATCTTGAGTTCCCTTGAATCTACACTCTCTAGCAAAGTGACCTATTTTGTGGCAATTGTAGCATTCCACTTTGGTTTTATCAAAGCCAACAGCCTCTTTTGCATCAAATTGTAGCTTTCTACCAGTCTTCTTGTAAAACTTTTTCATTCTTATTGAGATCATGGCCACTTGCCACTTCAAGTCCATTTCTTCAAGGTCATATTCATCAATCTGTTCCAAGTCCTCATGATCCAGTTGAGGGCAGCTAGATTGATTAGCAAGAAGTGAGTATGATGAAGTTTGTTCATACTTAGTGTTTTGACCAGAAAGATTGGGAACACAATAAGCGGTACTAACTTCATTAGTACTGTTTGTGTTCTCAGAGACAAAAGCTACATTTTGTGGGCTAGAGGATGATGATGCAGTAGAGCCTTTTATATCACTCTCAAAGACTCTTAAATTATTGTACAAATCATCAAAACTAAGAGTGTCCACCCCTGGTTTGGTTCTCATTATTAGGGAGACTTGTGACCAGGCAGAAGGTAGAGATCTTAGGAATTTTTTATTAGCATCCTCAGTAGATACACCTGCTCCATGAATCTCTAGCTGACTTAAAAGACTTTGGAACCTGTCATAACCTTTGTGAAGCCCTTCTGTGTTGGATACAGAGAATCCTTCAAACTGTTGCTTCAAGATATACTTTTGCATCTTCTTGGATTCGTCATTTCCACCAAATCTAGATTTGATGGCATCCCACATTTCTTTTGCATCTGTCATCTTATGGAACTTAGCAAGATGATCTTCTGGTAGGGCCATAAGCAAGGTGGTCCTTGCTTTTCTCTCTCTTTCTCTGGCTACAATCTCTTCAGCAGTTCTAGGAGGCAAAACCTTAATTTGTCCTGATGTATCTGTAGTGATAGATACAGGACCATTCCCATTTTGTATAACCTCCCAGATTGGATAGTCTGTATGGGCTAAATAGTGCTCCATCTTCATAGCCCAGATATCATATTCTCCCTTTTTGAGAATAGGCAGCTTGATGGTTGATATTATTGTAAACCCCATTAGTATTTTTGGTTTTTTTTATTTGTTCTTTTATATTTTTTTTATTTTTTTATCTAATATAGTTACTATATGTTTGTTATGTCGAATTAAAATAGTGAAACGCATAATACAGAACCAAAAAATATACAGTTTAACAAGTTTTTGAAATGTATGTATAACGATTTCGAAAACGATACGGTAGCTTAAAACTAATTAACTTAAAATAAATAACTTGTGATTGCTCTAGCTGGTAAAACGAGGAAAGAACAAAATAATGATTCTAAGTTGGTGTTGATGTGATTACAAGAACAAGTGGTTCCCAGAGATACCAAATATAGCACCGAGTGTGTTAAAATGTAGCAAAATAAACAAAATTGTACTATAGAAACAGTATTTGCGACGATTTAAATAATAAACAACATATAGAGAGGAGCAATGAATTAATACAAAGGTAGATAAAAAGTAACAAAACAAGATGACCAATATTCTTTTTTTTAAACGGTGATAGAATAGGAAAACATAATATGAACTAACATATTACAAACATTATAGATAAAAATTAGAGTTTTTGCAATAAAAATAGCAACGAATGTTTTTTTCTCATAGTACATGGATTCAATTCAAACATATAGATAAAAATTAGGGTTTTGCTAATAAAATAGCAACGAATTTTTTCTCATGTACTGATTTGATACGTGAACCAAAAAGTGTTCCACTTTATGTAAGAAACTTTTATCTTTTGTTCTAATATGCAAACATGAACTTGTTTTATCGAAAATTTAATGTTGATGACATGTCTTGGGTATTTTAATCTGGGTCAATGACTGAAGTAGGTCGAGAGATTTCTCTTTTCCAGCTAATAGACCATGTAGGAAAAAAAAATCCAAAAATAGACTTTAGAATTGCTCGATTTGCTTTTGCTCGACAAATTGTCTTTTTGAAAAAAGACAACATTTTCGTGAAATAAAAGACACTTGGCAACATTTCAATAGAGTCGAGCATTCGCACAAAAATAAAATTGGAAAAAAAATCGAGCTTTTTAAAAATTAGAAAAAAATAATTTGTTGGCTCACTTATGTAATTGATTCTTTAATCTTTTAGTTCACGTACCAAATTGATACATTTAGAAAAGTTTGTTGTTATCTTATGACCAAAACCCATTATTCAAAATTCCACCTAGGTTGTTTGCCGGCTTTACTAGGTTTTAACCGGTAGCATGTGAACATTGGTGAAAGTTCAACATAGACCCAAATTTTAGCATGGACCCAATAAATCAATCCTCGCCACTTATTTTTTTCATCAAAATAATAAAAACCCCAATTTCCACTTTAAAAAAAAATATCTCACAAATCGTTAATCGTTACGCAAAGCAAAACATACCATCGCGGCGAGAATTAAATCATCTTTCTATAGAGGGACACTTTTATATACTTTCGACCAAAAAAAATTCGAATTTTTTTTAGTTACGTATGAAAAAATCACATGTGATTTGAATCACAAATCGCATGTGAAATGTGGTTTTGTCGCCTTTTCTGGATCGTTGACATCGGTATTAAATTATATGAGTGTACCGGTAGTCTATTAAATTCTAGAACTTGTTTTTGTGATGCATCCCGAGACCGCATAGTAAGTATTAGGATTTGCTAGATAAGAGGCACTAGGATTAACCCATGTTTTAAACCTGTAATTGTATGAGTGCGTAGCATTGAAGCATGTTCATACTATCAGCTCATATCATTATTTTTACTTAATGCAGCCACTTTCGATTATCCATACTTTATGCATATTAGAAAATCAAGATAGTCCATTACCTGCACCGCCGCGGGGCCGGGTTGCTGCATGGCTGCATTGTCGGCGACTTGCTTGTTGCTTACGTTCTTTTTCTCATAATTTCAACATTTCAAACATATTAATTAATAAGATAATGTTCATAGCTTAATTTCAAACAAATTAATGCTAATACTTACGCAGTTGGGTTTATGTGCCTGTAGATCATGAAAATGATTAGAGCCATAGCCACAACCAGTTTAGTTACACATAAATTTGAAGTCATCCTTAGGCTCATGCCTTTTATTTCCCTTTTTCTTGTTCAAACGGTTATTCTTGGCGTTAAACTCAGCTGGGCGGGCCATTGTGTTTCTGTTTCATAGATAAAGATGATGAGTGTTGATTATATACAAATAAGGATGTGATAAGGATGTTTTTAATGTTTTTGTTTCATAAATATTTTATATATTAAGTCTAAAAATCATTTTCTAACAAATATAACATGTAAAAATAAAATTACGGGTTTTAAGAACCATGTTGACCCATGTCACTTCAAAGCACCACCAATTGATTGCAATTATAACAAAAGATTATTAGTTTATTGCAATCCTTACTCATGTGGTTCAAAGCACCACATTTATAGCAACCTCGCAAATTTGCCCGACACTATCCAAGATGAGCTTTATTACACTTTTTACACGGTGTCTTGGTTTGAGTTCCACCACCTCTTCGACCATGATCATGTTTAGGCTTCTTAGTATCTTGATCTCCAAATTCAAGCTTCCTCTTGGTCTTCTTACCCTCTTTGTTCTTCTTTCTTAGCAAATCCGCCTCCCTCACCTGAGCTCTACTCAAAAGATCATCTAGGGTAGTGTATTTGAAAGGAGAGATGTAACACCCCTATTTTTACAATATAGCAGCGGAAGATAATCTGGGGTATTACTTCATGGATACAACAATCATAATCATTTATGACTGATCTAACCGTGTTATAGGGAAAGTCTCATTATAGTGAAAACCTCAAGAAAAGGTGTAGTCGCGTGAGTATGTTTGTATAAGTTTCTAAATGTCCGAGGACGGAGTCTCGTTTCTACTATCTGTAAGGTTCGATGATTCACATCAACGTGGCTTATGGATGTAAGTACCCAACTTACTTGGCAGTACAAGGATGAAATCGCGACCTAAGTCATCCTACTAGTCGCCCCAAAAAGAATAGGTCCAACTATCTGTTTTCGTCGATAGGTGTTTACTCGTGAAGGGGAGATGCATTACCTATTTGATAAATTTGTATCAGCAGAAACCGCTCCAGGCACCCAACAACAGCAACCATAACGACAATAACTTACAAATGTTAATGGGACCAGAGGGGGAGGACCTCTTCGAGAAACAATCTCCCCAGAAAAAAGTTCAGTAAATGATATGAGCTCGCGAAAGAGCTTATGCGATAAGACGGCGGGATTATTGGTACTCAGATCGTTAGTTCGATGAATCACTGTGAAGGACGTGTTGGGGTTTCAATGAATCTTTGTTATAATTGAAACATAAAAGACAATCAATGGTCAACACGTTTATATCTTGCAAGAAAAACAATTCAATTTCGTAAAAGAGCACACTTATTCAACAAAATTCATGGTTCAAGCAACCTCTACCTCTGCGAATATGGTCACTTAATCCATTTCTTGTATAGCTATTTCATATTTCCAATTCCAAACAAAGAAAAGAGAAATAATAAAAAAAAATTGTTCATTAACAAGAGAAGATAATTTTGGTTTTAATGGATGGAAAAATAGAGAAGATACACATAAACAAGCACATAGAAATATAAAAAAAAATTGTTCATGTTGGGGTAATAGAAGATAAACTCTTGTAAAACTTACAACTTTTTTGTAAGAGGTTGCAAAGGCAGGCCTGGAAAAGAACCGATCTCACCAATAACAACAACACAAAAGAGTGAACACGTAAATGAAACGCCATCAAAATCAAAACAATATTTCAAATTAGAAAACATATTATAAACTGAAAGAAGGGTTCTTTGTTGTCGTGGTTCTTCAAATTCATACTCAAGATCTAAACTTTAAGTTAAGCTAAGTTTCGAGTTCAATGTTTTATATAGTCATATAGATGTGGCTGTTATGTCAGAATGGTTCCTGTTTCCTGATTGTAATGCTTTATTAAGTTAATATATGTTCAAATTATGTAATGCTTGCATTTGGAGCAGCGTTACACATGGTTTTATGTAGATAAGTACATTCTTTTTGTCCTACAGATACCTGTCTTTTTTTAAATGTATAAATGCCATACTGCTCAACTGCTCAAGTCGGTGTTTCGGATCTGGTTCAGTTTCAGGTTGGGTTAAAAAGATATTCCAAACATGACCCATTAAACATCTGATATAAAATGATATCAAACAACATACCGCTATAATCTTCAGCAGCTGGCTATAAATAGCACACCTCACACACACACAAGGCACCTTTGAATTTTCTATTTTTTTAGCTTAAATTAGCTTTAGTGTTAGCTTAAGTAAAATTTCATTTTCCGTTTCCTTTTTCAAGCATTGTACTCAAATTCAGTTAATGTAATCAAAAATTAGTAATGAAAAGTTTCTTTCTCTTTTAAGCACAAACTGTTATAAGCTTATAAACCTCACTTCCTTATGTTATCATTAGCTAAGCTTCTAATAAGCTCATAAGCTCTCACAAGTCTATAAGCTTGTGATAGAGCTAAAGTGTTCATTTAATCTATTTAAATCCTAAAATCAGCTAATTACCTTGTTATTGGATTATAAGCTTTTAGAAGGGGATCCAAAGATGGAAGAGATCCCATGGACTTTACTAGCTTATCTATAAGGATAAGCTAGAGCTTGTAGCTGCTTAATTGAATTTAGCTTCTGTTTAGCTGAAGCTTAAAGTAAGTTTTCATTTAATATCTTATGTTCTTTAATATCTAGTTTTATAAGTACTTTTTAATGTAGATTTGCTTACTTGCTTAATCTGCTTATTGATTAGCTTATTTGTGCTCATTATTGTCCACTTGTGTGTAACATTTCTGTATTTTCAGGTCATTAACGACGTCATCTATTTTAATAATTATTTTTTTTATTTTTTTCGTACGCGTTTACTTTTAATTCTCATTATATAGTAAAATCGCGTAAACTAAAAATCAACAATTAACGTAAACGGACACCAAACGAATTAAAGTTTTCGTCAAGCAAGCAATATATTATTTTTACGAAAGTAATAATCAACTTTTTATATTTTATTTTTATTGGTTGCGTAAAGTGATTACGTTTCGCAATAAAATACGTTTAGGCATACCCGGAACCACCAAAACTTTTCTACGCTTCAACAAATACCCACTTTTATACCCAATACATAAAAGTTACAAAAATATATCATATATATCATACATGGGACGAATTTGTTGCAATTTATACAAGAAAAATGAAATAAATCTTTCAACTAGGTCTTTGTACCATATCATCTCATTAAACCTTACCATACTTTGTTCCCTTGACTCAACCAAGATCCATAAAACCCTCACCATGTTTTTGACTAGCTAATGCTTACTTTTTGACCAAAGACTTACCATATATACTTGTACACTAGAGATAGAAATTCATTCATGCAAAACACTTAGCTAAAAATCACCAAAAACTCCTCCTTTGGTGCTCTCATATGCCACGGCTCAAACACCCCTTTGTACCAAATCCATATCAAATTTTCTACCACCTATACACACCTACATACATCATTCTTAAGACATTATAAGATGTTTCCAAACATTGGCTAACCATTTTCAAGTGTTGAAGCAATAAATCAAGATTAGGGTTTTGCTTTGGAAACTAGGGTTTTCTTGGTTATAATCTTGGGTTTAAAGTCTAAACAAGGGTTTAGCACTTGTTTGTCATCATCATTCATCATCTCATTAAGGTTATCTAAAGCCCTTAACTTTTCATCTATATGATTATATGTATATGTGATGTTTATGTAGTGAAATCACCATTAGGATATGTTTAACTTGTAAACATGGATTTTTCTTGTAAATATAGTTTTATGAGCTTTTAGTCATGATATATGGACACTAAAATAAAGTCATAATGGAAGTAAAAGACTTGTACACTTATGGTTATGATGTAAAAGTGGTTATGGATGAACTTGTAGTAAAAAGTTACTTATGGAGATTATGGTTTAAAAATGTTGTTAAGGACTTAATGACTTGGACAAATGGACAAATTATGAACTATGGATTATATAATATGTATAATATAGTATATTAAGAGTAGGGGAAAAACTTGTGGAAATTACTTAGTTAAAAAGTATATAAAACAAGTTTAATAAATAAGTAAATATATAGATATTAAGGGGCTGTTTGGAATCGAATTCCAAACAGTGGATATTATGTTTTATAAATATTCTACATCTCGTAACGATTCCGAAAAGGTAAGAAACTTGTCAAACGGATAAATAACGAAAAAGTTACGCTAATTACGAGTTATACGTTAATTAAACGAATTTTATAAAATAACTTTTATAAAAACTAAATCAAACAGCAAGTTTGATAATTTTAACTAATAAAACATATTTTTAGGATTCCAAAATGATAAGAATCGTAATTTTTCAATTAATATCGAATTAGTTATGAATTTCGCGGGTTTTCGGTAATTAAAAGTTTATAAAAATAACTTTATAAACTATGAACAGTAAAAACACTATTCATGACAGAAACTTTTATTTTTGTAAACCTTATAAATTGATAGAATTTTCAATAACGAGAACGTGCTCGAAAGAATCGCTAAAAACGGAGCTATAACGAATAAAATACGACGTTTACGGGTTTTACGATAACTAAAACTATAAAAATAACTTTATAACTGGTGTGAACAGTAAAAAGTACTGTTCATCAGAGGATCAAAAATATGAAAATGTCAAATTATGATAACTCGTCCTAATACGAAAGCGTGGGCATAAGAAACGTCAAAATCGGGCTTAAAACGCGAAAGTTACGCCAGTTTTACTACAACGGTAATTATAAACGTTTTAACTAATTAAACGCAATTTTTCCAAAACAATTAGATGGTGATTGAACTATATAGACCTATATGTGGTATTAGTTAAGCAAAGTGCTATATTACTAGGGAGTTTCATAATGAGGCCTCTTCGGGGTGGCGTATCGACGAGTTGCTGGATTTACGATTTAAAGTGTCCTAGCTCCTCATACGTTCACTACATGACCTCTTAATTATGATAGCCCGAACGATAGTATGATGTAACTAACATAGACCTGTATATGATGTTAGTTAATCGAAGTACATGGTACTTATACGACCTTAAATTAAATAGGTTGCATCTGACGATTTGCGTGACGCGTTATCTGTGATATTTGGATTATCAGAACTCAAGGTGAGTTCATAGCCCCATATTTTTACGATTTCAATGATTTATAACTTTGGGGTGGAAACATGCTTTGTTTTATAAATTGGACGCAAGTGTATATTTTATATTGATTACGTGTTTGCCTAAGTATTTTTACTACTAAAATATATATATTTTTTTCATTTTTTCCTACTAATAAAAACTTAAAAATTTAAAATTTTTGCTATTTTTATAGGAAAACGGGTACGTGAAAACAAAACAATAAGCAGGTAACATCAAATCGATAGATTCGCAGAGAAGGGCTATAAATAGCACACACTCTCCACACACAAAGGGGGGGAGTTAGTTAGCTTTTAATTTTTTAGCTTAATTGTTTTAGCTTATGCAATGTTCTCTTTAAATGTAATTTTCATTTAATCCTTTTGTAAGTTCTTTTCAGTAATGTAAACAAGCTTCTAGTTAATAAAATTGAACTTTTACTTTCCAATAATCTGTCAAAAGCTCTTGTTTTATTCATAAGCTCTTTAATGTTAAGCTACTGTTTTGATAAGCTAATTATAAGCTCTTATTAGTCTCTAAGCTAATAATTGAGCTTAAGTTTGATCTTAATATACCTAAACCTTAAAATCAGTTAATACCTTAACTATTTGGACTTATAAGCTTTGGAAGGGGAGCTAACCATGGATGAGCTCCCATGGACTATTACTGGCTTATCCTTGGATAAGCCAGAGCTGTAGACAAGCTCAATTGAGCCTCTTAACTTCTGTTTAGCTGAAGTTTCAAGTAAGTTTCATTTAAAGTTTCCTTTGTCCTTTAATACCTAGTTTAATAAGTGTTTGTTAGTGTAAACTGCTTATTTGCTTAATCTTCTTGCTTATCTCTTGCTTATTGTGTGTTTATTTGATTTACTAGTACTCATTAGAATAGTTTGCTTATCTGTTTTTACTTATTAAAGTATAGATTTCAGTATTCTCATTTCTGTCATAAAATCTATAAAAAATCAAAAAAATAGTTAGCAATAGTTATAGTTCTTTAAATTCAGCTTAATTAGTTATTGAATCATGTTAGATAAGTCTAATATAAGCTAGTTTTTTATCTGGTATCAAGGTTTAGTTAATTAGATTTTTATTTTTAAGCTTAAGATAATTCTGTCAATTTCATATGGAGTGTTTGGATTTAGATTATTTGACCTCTAAAAGTCAAAATAACTTATGAAATTTGTTTGAGTTAGTTGTGTTATCATTTTAAACTAGTAGAAAAGGAGTTTTCAGAAGTTAGTTTTAAGTAATCAAAAAGTTAGGGCTTAATATGTATGTTCCTGCACCAGGGGAACTTGTTTTTGCCATTTCATTGTGAAATTTTGATCAAAGCTCCTTAGGCTTAAAACTTGAGTTGCATTGTGTTTAAATACACTCAACAAGAGTGTTCATTGCAGGTTAGACCAAAAAGGTCACCTGCAATTTGATTTTGGCTTTAGTTCATTTACACTAGCAGTAGTAACCTTTGTTACTACTGCTGTCCTTTTTGATTTCACTTAGGATAGTTAAATTAGTTTTTAGGCTTTTAAATTCAGTAGAAATCTAGATTACATATAGGTTAATTCAGTTTAAAGCTTGTTTTCTATTTTCTAGCTTAGCTTCTTAGGTGCATTTGCTTCTTAAAGTTCATAAAAAACTCAAAAACACCAAAAATAAGTAGTATAAACAGTTTTTTTTCATTAGTGCTTAGTTTAGTTGCTTATTTAAAAAACTGAATAGCAGGGGCTTATTAGGGTTCATTAGTTAGCTTATTTTCAAAAGCTTAGCTTAGGTCTTGGCTTATTGAGCATTTGAGCTTAGTTTAAAAATGAGCTTTTTGAATTAATTTCTGAGTTTGCACTTTTTAGTTTAAAATTTAGTAGTCTTTTAGTGTTATCTGTTTAGTTAGCTTATCAAAACTAGTTAGTACTAATCTTAAGGTTTCTTAATCAGCTTTTACTTTAAGATTTGAGCTTATATTGAAGCTTGTGCAAAGCTTTTATTGAAAACTAGAAAAAGTGAGTTTAAAAGCTCACTTACTGTTGGCAGATTTTCAAAAGCTTTTTCTAAGCTTATTTTTAAGTTTGAGCTTATGCTCCTTTTATTAAAAGTGCTTATAATTGTGTCCTTTATAAGTTCCAACTTTTAGTTTTTTGTAAAAAGTAAAAAAAAGAGAGCAAAAAGGGTGTTGACAGATTCGAACCCAGGACCTCAAGCACACAACACACACGACTTAACACTTGTGCTACAATAGCTCATCCGTTGAGCTATTGATGCACATTTGTTTTGTACACGTTTTCTTTTCTTTTTCTTAAATATAAGCCGTAGCTTAATATAAAGCTGTTTTTCACAGCTTTATTGGAATAAGCGTGCTTCTCTTTTTTTTTCTAGTGAAGCTTCTATTGCATGTAGATTTTTCCTAAATTTTTTCATAATATTTTTCATTAATTAGTTTAATTTCTAGGATTTTTGGAAAGTTTAAATTTTAGAAAATTCATAAAAAATAGGAAAAAGTTTCAGAAAATTACAAAAAAATAGGTTTTAGTTTTATAAAAAGTTCTTTTATTTTTACATTAAGAAAATCAATTTTAACCCCTTTAGATTTTTAATTTCATTTTGTAAGCTTTTATTTTTAATTGAAAAATAGGAATTATTATTTTAAAATAGTTAAAAAAGTTTTTTCTAAATTTTTATGTTAATATTAGACTTTTACTAAGTTTAAAAATCATTTTTCTCATTTTTAGACTATTAATTTTGCTATTGTCTTTGGTTTAATTAGATTAATTTTCTTTTTAAATTCATAATAAATATCAAAAATAATCAAAAAAAATATTTTTCTTTTTCTTACAATTTTCTTGTGTCCTATTATTAGTTTTAGAATATAGTTTACATTTGTTAGGAATGAAATTTTTAGTGTAATTGCTTATTTGTCGCATTTTATTTGTTACCGTTATTTGTTTAATTGTTTTCGTGAGCTTATTTTAATTGTTGCTTTAATTTTGTAGTCATAAATAACCAAATCAATCTTTTCTCTTATTCAAATCATAATCCAAGCTAAGGCGTGGTTTCAATTTCACAAGTCGTTGGGGAAACGACCCGGGTGATCGTTCTTCCCGGTTAAATATACGTATAATATATTTTATATTCTATATAGATAGATATATATTATATATATTATGTATATATATTGTATATATATATAAAATATATATAATTGTATATATATAATAGTTTATATATATAATATCTTTTAGAGTAAGCCTTATTCTTAAGAGGACTTAGGCAAAAGTTCTTAATTTGCTCTTTGAATATTATTATATACTTTTATTGTGTATAAAACCACAATCACTTTCGACTTTATTTTCTTCATTTATTCATTTTATTCCACACTTTATGTCCGGATGAGCACAGATTAAATGGGAAGGGAAAACGCACTCGCTCACATATATCCTTTAACTAAATACTCTCAAGAACTCACATATGTGATTCTTATTCACTAGAAACCAACTTACAAGAACACTCACTTCCTTTTGAACTCAAGTACACCCCGTGCACTAAACCGAAATTAATTCAAGCCTCTTAACCCGTATGTCAATCATACACAAAAACCATAAGATATGCTTCTATCATACACTCAAACCTCATAACTATTCTTCACTCTTGTTAGTGAGCACTAGTTCTAGTACATCCTCAATCCACCAAAGTGAAATGAAAAACCGAGTCATCCTTACTACTACCAATCTTGAGTCATTCACCTAGTCATATTCACAAGAAGATTCAACCATGTAACCATTCCCTACAATCTAATAGTGAGTTACCACCACTACAACCCATAATGGTTGA
The DNA here is from genome assembly GCA_026074375.1 of Tanacetum coccineum. Lineage (NCBI taxonomy): Eukaryota > Viridiplantae > Streptophyta > Magnoliopsida > Asterales > Asteraceae > Tanacetum > Tanacetum coccineum. The sequence goes on from BQNB010079006.1 coordinate 26,258, forward strand.
ACCATCTTTCATAATACATAAACCTATGTCCATCTTAATGCCTCTCTATGGATCAACGGGTTATCCTCATATTTTGACACTCATAAGCATTTGTGCCTATGGTGTCAAAAGTCAAGTGAATTTCATAATAAAATGCATCTCATCCTCAAACTCAAATCCTTATACCCATGTTCTATCACAACATAACAAAGCCCTTCACATCTAAACCATTAAAATTATCTCCTTAAGAACATCCCATACCCGTTCTCTAATCATCCAATCACTTCCACTTTCTAGCAAGTAAAGAACACAAAGAAGATATTCAATCTTCAAGTGTTGTTGAGTCACCATAATGTCGTGTCTTTCACTTTTCTTCCACTATGAAAGTACTACTACCTCATTTAACATTTTCACCTTTGTTCATCAATATTGACAACCAACAATACACCCAACAAATCTATTGATTCACAATCATCCACCTTAGCACGCTCATCCTTCTTCATTTATGTTTCCTCAACAAATCATCCTTATCATCAACATTTAGTTCGACCTAAAGTCTTACGATAATGTTTATCCTTAAACACCCCAAACATGAAAAGCATACATAATGCTTAACAAATACACCTTGAGGATTTATGAATCTCTCAATACAACCCTTAGTCTATTCAAATCCACATCATCATCTTGGTTAGATGACGATACCATAAGGAACGTGTCGATCAAAATACGTTAATACTCCTTATCCAAATGACATCTTGGAAGAAGTCATTCTCATAATAATAGTGTGTCAATCAATAAACGAATTTTGTTCTCGTTTATTAAAGTCAGTATTATACCGAAGAGTGTTGGTCAAGTCTTAGTCCCTAAGCACGTGTCAGTCAAACCTTATCATTGGTTCCTAAACATCTCATGTCTTAAGTATACGTCATGATTCTTTTTATCTTGGATTTAGGTTGTAGGTGTCTAGGTTTTAAATTTTCGTTTAAAATGTCACAGTTTAGAGTGCATATATCGAAGACATGCATGTCTTGTTCCCCACTAGTGTGTTGCGATATATATATATATAGCTATCATCGTCATTATATATATGTGCACTTGTCTACTAACTTTGTTTTTATAGCTCACTTCCTTAGTTTGATTCCTTGGTGCCCAAAACAAAGGGGAGCATCCACCGAGGGGGAGCATTTACAAATGTCAAAGTCATTACATTTGCAACCATTAAGACATCTACACATTTCTTGATATGTGTATTCCATCCCTATAATATTTCTCTTATATATATTATGTTGCGTGAAACTAACCCTTGATGTAGGTTAAGAGTTCATAACATATTTGATCCATGGATCCACAAGAGTTAATTTACAGGTCCTCGAGTGTCAAAGTAGATATCTTGGGATGATTTTACGAGGTTTATAAGAGCAAGACTTCACTGGGGATGATGCAAGCTCGCCTCTTTGTTTCAAAGATTGAAGTGCAGTAAAAGTCTCCCCTAAGTGTCTACCTTTTTGCTTCGACAAAAAGGGGAGAAGAAGTGTAAACAAGTAACTTATACATTTTACTATGAGTTATAGTTTACATATTTTGTTATCATCAAAAAAGGGAATATTGTTGGTAGAAATATTACGATATTTAATCTGTACATTCTCTTCATATTTTGGTGATGACAACCACAAGAAGATCTAGATGATTTGTTTGGTCCACTTTATGAGGAATACTTTGAGAATAGACAACCAAAAGTGTCCACTAATTCTGCTGCACAAACAACTCTCAATAACGAAGACACACCTTCATAATCAACAATTATCATTTATGACAATGAAGCTCCTACATTAGTATCCTCCTCTGATGAACAAACTTCATCAATCTCAAATGATGTTGTTGATAAATCAATTCAAGAAGATTATGGTGACCTTGATGGAAATACATTCATTACTTTAATTTGTCCTCCTTAGATTAAAGAGGCTGAATCATATTCAACAAATCAGGATCCGTCAAATATGCATGAGTTTAATCAACTACACCCCTCAATGCAGAAAAAAGCTCATTCGCTAGAACAAGTGATTGGTGACCCCTCAAAACCAGTTATGACAAGAAGTAGACTCAACACTAATGATGAAGTTTGTATGTACGCATTAACTATGAGTAATATTGAGCCTAACAACATAAAAAAGCAACACAAGATCATAGTTGGATTGAGTCAATGCAAGACGAGCTCCATCAGTTTAAAAGTGTTGGTAGAAATATTACGATATTTAATCTATACATTCTCTTCATGTTTTGGTAATGACAAACATGTAACTTATAACACATAACATAAAGTGCTCAAGTTACTTGTAATCATAAATCATCAATTCATTCATACGTCAACATCGCTCGACATCTCAAGTCTGCTTCAACAACAAATATAAGTTTGCACCCGACGTAAATCACTAAAGGTATGAACAAACAAACTTTAAATTGTTGGATGATCAAAGAAATAATTTTTGTCCTAAACTTTACATTTTTATAAATGTAACAAAAGGTTTTTACAAAAATAATTAGACAATGTATTTTTGTAGATATAAGAAATGCTTTCATTCAAAATAAATATTTGAATTCAATTTTTCACCCTAAAAACAAAAAAATATGCCTTAGATAAACCTTCCCAGAAAAAGGACAAAATGGGAGCGTCAGAAAAATAGGCGGCCCCCTTATTGATAAGGGGGCCGGCAAGGGTGCTAAGGGGTCGGCATAAAAAATTACTATTTTTTCCCTATAAATAGTAGACTGTTCCCACATATTTTTTCACCTCTTTGCACACAGTTTCTCTCAGATCTAAAACCTTCTTCCAAACCTTTTTCTTTGATGACTTAACTTGTTATAAGGTTGTTTAAATGTGATCAAATCATCCATCCATTCAAGTGCAAGAGAAGAACTCTCGTTATCATCAAGATACAAAGTTATGTAGTTTAGTTAGTGCATGTGTTACATTCACAATGTATAGATCGAGTCCATGTATTCTAAATTATGTGTAATAATTAGATTGTGGTGATCATAGAGAGTATAGTGATGAGGTGTCATTTTATACACTTTTTCGAGGTCGTTTAACCCCCAAAATCGTGTGTTTATGCCCAAAATAGGTGCTTAATAGTTCCTTTTCAGGTATTTCTCATTTGGAAGACACCTGGACGAATTACACGTGACTTGGGCTCATTTGGAGAAGAAACAAACAAGACTATGGACCAACACCAAGACTCTTGAAGATTTGTGCTCACAGAGCCTGGAGATGGCGTCATAAGCTCTACTAGACGCCCTCACATCTCATCAAGTGACGACGTCACACATTTCATGACGGCGTTAGCTGGCACCGACTCAAACGCAGATCTAGAAGATTCATTTTACGACGGCGTCATGACTAAAATGCGACGTCGTCGCGTTGATTTTCTTATATATACAAACCTGAATTTAGGGTTTTCCATATGTAACTTTAGAATAAAAAGAGGGTACAAACCCTAGTTCGTTTAGCAGCTGTAGGAGACGATTTTAAGGCCTAAAAACCCTATTGTGCATGATTTCTGCTTAATTATACTTATTTATATAACTTAATATAAATATATATAAGTAAAATCAAAATAACAAATAATGAAAGAGTGAAAGTGAAAAGATTTTTTAAGAAGGAAGATTACTTTTGACCAAAGTAAAATCCAAAACCTTCTCGAGTCGTATCCCGACGAGGCGTGAATTGAAATTGAGGTTAAGTTCGTGATCGCGTGTTTGAATAGTTCAAAGGTTTTTGGATTCTATTTCTACAAATGACATGCAAAAACAAATAAATGCAAGCTAAAAACGAAAGCAATTAAGGTTAAAACACGAAAATGATAACGGGATCCTGAACCCGAGCCTTAAAAACCTAAATTCTAAAATTTTAACCCTAAAAATGTAAATTTATTTTTTAACACTCCTAAATGATTAAAAATAATTTTAGAAAAAAGAATTATATTTTTTTGACTTTTATTTAATTTATTATGAATTAAAAATTGATTTAGTCTAAAAATTAATTAAAAATACTAAACTAATTTTCAAAATTCTGTAAAAAATTATAGAAATTACTTTAAGCTATTTGGAATTTAAAAAAATAAAAGGGCTCAACCAGCTTATCTTAATA
>BQNB010079007.1:0-30379 GCA_026074375.1 Tanacetum coccineum
GACCCAAAGATGATATCATCAACATACACTTGATATAACAAGATATCACCTTTGTCCTTCTTGATGAACAAAGTCTTATCTATAGTGCTTTTTCTAAATCTATTTTCAATTAAGTAGGTAGACAAGGTCTCATACCAAGCTCTAGGAGCTTGATGTAGACCATATAAAGCTTTTTCTACCTTATACACTTTGTTAGGGAACTGTGGATCTTCAAAACCAGGAGGTTGACACACATAAACCTCCTTTTCAATAGTACCATATAAGAAGGCACTCTTTACATCATCTGGTACACAATCAATCCCATAAATAATGCATAGGCTAAAAATAACCTGATTGCTTCTATCCTAGCAACAGGAGCAAGAACCTTATCATAATCAATTCCTTCTTCTTGGGTATAACCTTGTGTAACCAGTCTTGCCTTATTTCTCACTATAATTCCTCTCTCATCTTTCTTGTTTCTAAAGACCCATTTGGTTCCAATGGCCCTTTTGCCATTAGGCAGATTAACCAATGTCCAAACCTTCTGAAGTTGAAATTGTAGAAGCTCCTCTTGCATTGCTTCTATCCAGCTTGGATCTTCTAGAGCTTGAATCACTTTCTTGGGTTCTATTTGAGAGAGAAAACAGGCAAATAAGCAGTTCTGATAATCTTTGTGGTTTATTCTCCTCTGCTTATTAATGTGACATACCATAGCATGTTCATCAGAAATCTTGGTCATTCTCCTTGTTTGAATAGCTTAATTAAAGTCTCTAGTGATCTAGTCTTTAGGATGATCCTTGTCAATTCTGGTTGTGGGAATAGGACTGACATTCATGGTTGTTTCCAAGTTATTGAGGTCAGCCTCTGCACCCACATCTTCATCATCATAAGCATTACCAAAAATTCCAGTATTATCCATTGGAGTCACATTTGAAATAGCTGGAAGTGTAAATGTATTTTTGAAAGGAGAACATCTTTCAAATAGATGTTCCTTAAATGCATTAGAAGCTTCAGTAGCATTAACTGGTGATGATGGATCATCATTAGTAAAAGATGGTCCAGCAGCACTAACAGGTGTACTTGCAGTATTAATACTATTAGTGCTATTAGGATGTACAGTCTGCTTTTCTTGTTGAAGTAGCCTTTCAAACTCACTTCTTGTGGCTTGATCATCCTTCCCATCTTTATCTGAAGCTTCATTTTCCTCTATTTCAGTAGGCTTCTCTTCAGCATCTTCTTCACTGACCTTAGGATCTTGAGAGATTAATGGATCAGTTGTGCAGATAGGTAATAGGATGTATTCTTATTCAGGTTATGTCTTCTTCTCATCTTGACCTGTAACAATATTATCTCTAGTTCCTGTAATACCATTAGTTTGATTTCCTGCAACAATTGGCACATAGTTCATAGATATTGTCAAAGAATCAACATCAAAAAGCCAGCCTGGTCCATTTCTAGTCACATTAGGTGTATTTTCAAGAAATATAATGTTTAAGGTCTCTTCAATTATCTTGGTCCTTTTGTTAAATACTCTCGTGGCCTTGCTAACTACAAAGTACCCAACAAAAAATCCCTCATCAGCTTTTCCATCAAACTTGCCTAGATGATCCCTGGTATTTAAGATGGTAACAGGACACCCAAAAGGTTTCATGAAGTCTATCAATGGGGTTCTTCCATGAATAAGTTCATAAGGTGTCTTGTTATGAGGCTTAATGACTAAGACCCTATTTAGCACATAGCAAGCAGTATTAACTGCTTCAGCCCAAAAGGTGGTTGGCAAATTAGAGTCAACTAACATAGTTCTTGCAGCCTCTATCAGTGTTCTATTCCTCCTCTCAGCAATACCATTCTGTTGAGGAGTCCTAGCAACAGTGAATTCCCTCTTAATTCCCTTTATTTTACAGAACTGATTCATTACACTATTTTTAAACTCAGTTCCATTGTCACATCTGATAACTTTTACTTTATGGTCTAGTTGATTTTCTATTTCTGTTATGAAGGTCTTTAATATCCCACTAGTCTCATCCTTAGTGGCCAAAAAGAATACCCAAGAAAATCTACTAAAGTCATCAGTGACAACTAGGCAATAAGACTTTTTCATTAAACTCTTAACATTTGTAGGACCAAATAGGTCCATATGAAGCATATGTAAGGGTTTGCTGATTGAGTTCACAAGTTTGGCCTTACAGGAGGCTTTGTGTTGCTTTCCTTTCTGACAAGCAACACAAGAATGGTCATTTTCAAAAATCTTTGAAGGCAAACCTCTAACAAGGTTTCCCCTCACAAGTTTGTTCATGTTTTTAAAGTTTATGTGACCAAGCCTCCTATGCCATAAATTGGATTCATCAATTGTGGCCTTAGCAAAGAGGCAAGTTAAACCTTTAGTGGGAACAACACTCTTTAGGTCAACACTGTAAATGTTATCCTTTCTTGGAACTCTCAGCAAGACTTGACTTTCATCAAGTAGCTTAAAGTCAGAAGATAAGACAAGACATTCAGTGTCAGTAAAAAGAACATTATTCTTTTTGTCACAAATTTGTGACACACTAAACAAGTTATACTTAAGCTCCTTACAAAAGTACACATTATCAAAATCCAATGTTCCTGTTTTGATTTTACCTTTTCCAGAAATTCTACCTTTACCATCTCCAAAGGAAACAAAACCACCATCATAATCTTCATATTCAGTAAGATAGCATTTGTTTCCAGTCATGTGCCTTGAGCAACCACTGTCAATAACTCCTTTTTCCTTGTACTCCTTCTGCCGTGGGTTGCCCTGCACATAAAATAAGAGAATTAGACTCTTTTGGGGATCCAAGCCATTATAGACTTGGATCTGCCTCGTGCATCAATGTAAGAATATTTCTTGAAAGTATTTGATGTACTACTGTTTTTGGCTTTCCAAACCCAGCATGCTGAGGCCTTAACAATATTAACCCCCTTTTCCTTATTTTTACTTACTACTGCTCTATCCCTAGCAGTAGTATCTTTTACCCTGACAGTATTAACCTTTTTATTAAAAATACTATTTTTGTTTGCTGAATATTTGTTAAATGGCCTTGTAACTTGTGAATATCCCTTTTTGTAAATATTTGATATTGGTCTAGAATGATTCACAGTTGTTTTTGAGTCAACAATATTAACTGGTCTGACAGCAGTATTAACACTTGCACTAACAGTATTAATTTTGCTAGACCTGGTTAATACTGCTTGTGGAACAAATCTTCTATTAGGGTGAGGGTGAGTCATTTTATTAGCAAAGTTCTTGTAATTCACCCTACTTGAGTTGTTCCACACTGGTCTTATAAACTTTTTATCACACACATAATGAAGATGCTTAAAACTACCACAAATAAAACAAGCTTTATTAATTATTATTAAAAGTCACTACTAGTCTTGGGATAAAGGAGTGTCTCCAGTTTCTTTGTTCCTCTAGGATAGTGTTTGTATTATTTAGGTGTTTTTATCTTCTCAGTGACTGGAGGTCTAAAGTTGTTCTTCCTAATAGTTTTAGGTTCTACTGCATCACCATTACTTTTTGCACCAACAGACTCAAGATTTGACTTAACTGTCTTAACATTACTAGGTGTAACAACAGTAGTAACATCCATATTCTCACTTTTAACTATTTCATCCATAAATGTTAGATCAGGTTTGCGAGGTATGAAATTCCCTGTAAAAGGTGGGGGAACTGCATGATATCCCTTATCAGATTTGGAATTATTATACTCTTAATTTTCTAACATCTTAGATGAATTCACAAAGCTTTCTACTGCACGAGGAGCTGCAGTAGAAGAAGCTGCATTGTATACTAGTCCAGTTTTAAACTTGTCAATGACTTGACTTTCCAGCAATTATTTAAAGATTTAGATGAATTTTGAAACTTTACTACTAATGTTTGTAGTTTAAACTCATCTCCTCTCTTTTTCTGCTTTTTCTAATTTCTTTTTGGATTCAAACTAACGCATTATCTCTTAGTTTAAACTTCAAGGTTTAAAAAAAAAATACATTAATGCATTCTTCAACATAGCCTCATTTTTCTTATTGTTGAGATAGTCTAGTTCTACTGATTTAAACCTGCTTTATAAGATACTAAATTAAAATTGAGTACTTTTTAATCTGAATACAAACTATCATATTGTTCTATGAGAGTAGCATAAGCTTTTACACATGATTTAGAACAAGAATCTACCTCAGAATCTGAACTGGAAGAACTTCCTGAAGATGTATGTGCCATTAATGCAAAGTTTGTAAGATGCTCTTCCTCAGCTTGGTAGCTCTAATCGTATCCTCCAATTCCATCTTGGAGCATACCAAGCCATTCTTCAGTGGAAGGTTTCTACTAGTTATAGTACTTCTAATTAATTCTCTTCTTTTTTTCTTGATTTCTCGGCAGTGCTCTACATTCTTTGGTAAGTAAAGTGAATATTTATGACAATTTGGTATGTGTCTTAATTTACACATACCTTTTTACCTTTTAAAAACGAGCTAAAATAACCAAAAAAACGGGACTCTAAAATGCCAAATATACGCTTTGTTTTGCTAATTGATGGTGTGATACAGGTAACGGATAACAAGAAAAGGACCGGAAAAACAAAGCCAAAACGACAAAACAGACTCGGAATGGAAAAGACTTGTGAAAGACAATGCCAAAACAAAATCAAAGGCCGGAAAGGAAAGTCAAATCAAGTCAAAAAGTCAATAGAAAAAGTCAACTGGGTCAAAAGTAAAACTCGAGTCAACCCAAAAGTCAACCCCGAGGTCAAAATAAAAAAAAAATATAAGTTCAGGGACTAAAAATTTGTCAATCCTAAACTTATATTTAAAGAAAAAGAAAAGAAAAGAGGGGAGAGAAAAGAAGAGAAGGGTTGATTTGTGCAATTTGCTCAAAGTGACATAGGTGGGGGGGGGGGGGGGCAAAAAACCTTTGCCATCCCCCCTAACTGTAACACCACAAAGACGGTGGATGCAAAGAGTTATATATCTCTTGGGGGGACTTGTTTTGCCAAGTCCCAATGTTATTTTAACCACAAGGACGATGTGCTGCAATTAACACAATAAAATAGAGGGGACCTTTTTGCCAAATGGTGTGACCACACTCTGTTACAACCCTAACACCTTTTCTCGCTCATTTTTTTCCCTCCAAAAAAACTCACGGGTTGTTTAACCAATTTTTACCCTGGTGAACTACATCCTCCTGGATAATCAATTTCCCCTCATCCACCCCTTTCCGTTACATATGTGCCAATGTTGGCAAATTCCACCACCTCCCAAGACCTTGTTCGACGGCATGATGGATTTTTGATGAAAATTGGTGGGAATAAGTGTGTTTGCTTCTCCCCCTCTCACACATCTACCACAAGGGCTCTCTCTAAAAGCTGTAGAAGACACAAAGATCAAGCAGCAAGTTTTTATTTCTAGTTTGAGTTTTTTTTGTAATATTAAGCATTTACTTTCAAAGTTTTTTTTTTAAATGGCTTTAAGCTCTTTGTACTGTTGTTCGTTCCTCTTTGTTACTTCATCACTTTAGCAATAACAATCAGTTTACAAGCTTCTTGTATTCTCTTAATCTTCAATTTGGAAGTTGAGTTTCATCAAATAAGTTAATAAGCTCTTGAGCTTATTTTTGTCATTATAGCTCGAAAATTCAGTTTTAAACTGTGTAAAAGGTTTTCTAAATACTGCTTTTAGTCATTTAGTTTAAAAAGTGTTCATTTGAATTTCAAATTAAGCTCATTTTTGGAAAGTTCAAGGGAGTAAATAAGCTGTTTACAAACTTATTGAGCTTTTTGAAGCTCTGGTTTTTTTTTTTTTTTTTTTTTTCTTTTTTTTTTTTTTTTTTTTATTTAGAGGCTAAGGGGCCATTAGGACAGGCTTTTTAGGCCACTCACTCAGAAAGAGTGGCCTTGGTTCTGAGACAACAAATCCCAAGGTTTCAATTCTCAATTTCCATTTAGCTTAATTTTTAGCTTTAGACACTAGCTTATTTGCTTTTATTCTTTTCAAACATGTTTATTTAGGTTTAATATCTAGCTGTTTTCAGTTTTCATTAGGTTAAACTTATGTAATCTTAGTTTATAACTTAAAATTGTCATCTTAGTGCAAAAAGCTAGTAGAGAAACTAGCTTATTTTTCTTAATAAGCTAGGACTTTTAGTTTTAAAATAGTTTAAATAGGTAAAAATAAGTAGAAGTAGATAAAAGGTTTTTAAAGTTTTAGCTTAAAAATGGATTTTAAACCCACTGTGGTTTGACAGTTTTTAAGTAAAGGGGTGTTTGGGATAGCATTCAAAGTGGGTCAAAACAGGTTGTGGTATGGGTTATGGTCATTAAAATAGGTTTAGTCTAGATTAATAAACTCATTTAAGCTGTTTTTAAAAGTTTCTTTGTTGAAAAATTGCTTTTCAAAAGGTTATGAACCTTCTTTTGAACTGTTTAGGTTTTTATAAACATCACAAGTGCTTATTTGGTTAAGCACTTGTGAGTTTGAGTTTTAGCATCAAAAAGGTGTGCTTTGTGTGTGTTAAAACTCCTGTCAAAACCTTTGGGTGTTTTGACTTCTTGGGTCAAATTCACACAAGTCTCTTTGTGTCACAGTTTTAATAAACCCAAAACACCTTTTTCACTATCAAAATTAAACAAGTAAAATTGATTTTTAGAAGTTGAAAATTGGTGCACAAGCCCCTTTGCTATATACTCATTGTTTGAGCTTATTTTATTTGGTTTTGAGCTTATTGACAGCTTTAGCAAAGCTGTCAATTAAGCTACTAAGCTAAAGCTTAAATCTCCAGGTGCAAAAGGGGAGTTTTAAGCCCTTCTGTTCTCTGTCTTGTTGAGTCTAAAGCCCATATGTCTTTGGCCTTATTTTGAAAGTTATGGCCATTGTATAAGCCTCAAAGTTTTCAGACCTTGAAGAGCTTATTTGTAGGCTTATTTCTAAAGCCAAAAAAATACTTGCCTTTTGGCTGTGTTTTGCATTTTCCTTAAGTGTATGATATTGTTGAATTTTGATTTTAGCTTATTGCGTATTCCATAAGCTCAAATTGCTTTCTCATTGCATTTTAGGTTAGTTTAAATAGTTGTCAAGCTTATTTTTTCCTTTTTTAGCTTATTTCGACCCAAGTAGTTGACTTAAGTAAAAATTTTTGCTTTTTGGTTATTTCACAGGTTCTGTCTTTTTAAGCTTATTCTTTGGATAAAAGTTCTAGTTGCTTTCATTAAAGTTGTTAAGAATAAGCTCTTTAACAACTTTCATGTTTTGAGTTTAAGCTCATTTTCACTTTTTTAATAAGCAAAAATAAGCCACAAGCGTAGGGTCTGTTTTGTCACTTTTTCATAGTGTAGGGTTACCCGTTTACCTTGTAGTGTAAATTCTAGATATTTTGCCCGCCTACCTTTTAGTTTCATTTCTTACAATTTCTACCCTAGAGTTTTAAAAAATAAAATAAAAGGGGAAGATACTTGGTCCGGGTGAGCAAGACTCGAACCCGGGACCAAGCAATACATCCCCTTTATACCAACACCACTTACCACTGCGCCCTTGGGTCTTTTTCGTTATAGACTCAAGGGCAAACATATTTATACACATTTTGCCCAAATAAGCTAATAAGCTGTCCAAGCTTATTTTCGGGCTTATTTGTTAAGCTGTGTGGTGTTTGGTATTTTTCGTAGGACCTTTATAGTGTAAAGTATTTTTAGAAAAATTTTCAGAATTTTTTGTAAACGTTTAATATTTTTTATAATTTAATTTAGATAAAAGTTTATTTAATTCATAAAAAATACAAAAATTATCAAAAAAATATTTTGCTTTTTTAGAAAATTTTCTTTTGTCATCTAGTTTGTAGGAAAAATATAAAATTTTTCGTAGGGTCATTTTTATACATCTTTTCACTCTCTTTAAAGGAACGGGGCCGGGTACGGGATTTTGTTTTGACTGTTTTTGGGTCAAACGAACTCGTTTCGGTCTAGTTCTTTTTCATTCTTCGTCTATTGGTCTTAGAGTAGTTTGAGAAAGCCGAAAATTTCTCGTAGGCCGTATTATAAAGATTTTAGGTTTTCCTCTTTTGTTTCGGGATTCGGGCCTTCGTTTTCTAGTTTAATTTCATAATTTTTAGGGTTTTCTTAAACGTTTTAGTTCGTTATTGTTTAATTTGACTTTTTCAACTTCCCAAACTCATTCCTTCCTTCAAACTCAAATCTTCGATCGTATCGATTTACCATTCCAGCCTCGTTGGGGATTTACGACCCGGGAAAGCTCTATACTATTTCTCGGTATCATTGATTCTGCTTTTAGACTATTCTTACTATATATTTTATATTTCATTATATTATATATATTTTAAGGTGTAGTCACAGATGATCAGTAGGGTATCCAATATTCAACCATATTGAATAACATGTGAAGTTGGCAGAGTCATCTTTACATATTCTCTATAATACAACCAAACACTCACATTTGTCTTATCTCAACAATATTCCCATATTGTTAACTAATAACGGACATAGTTTAAAATAAATAAATTTATTCAAGGATTTAAACATGCAAATATAGAACATAGTAGCATAAATGAAAATGATCATACCACGTATGTCAATTCATTGTTTAATATAACTGCTTACAGTTCCATTATCCAAATACCAAATAAGATCAGTGCATGATGATCCTAGTTAAGTACTAATGTCTTATCCACAACAATCATAATTAAAGGTAAGGCATAGGTTCCATGAACAAATCAACTAGGTCATGATCTTGTGGGACTTTGAGAATACTTATTTCAAAAATTCACAAATAGTGAAATACTTTGAATAATATGATGATTGTTATTTTGTAAGTGTGCACTCACTTATAAGTATAACTTACATGAGTCAAGTCACATTACATTCCATAAGATGTAAGATATACACAAAAACATCCTAATGAAGACAGTCATCTCAACAATTTTCCAAACTGTAAAGCATTCTTATTCTTTTAATATAGTATTATTCAACTATGCTTTTAAACCAAGCATATGTAGCCAGCAATGTTATCATGAAAAACTTACTTCTACAAATATTGAGTATCATCTCAATTAAAACAAGCACTAGTGTATACGAAGAACACTATGCTAAACCATCATAAATTATAAACACTTCTTTAATAATGTTTGGATATCACACAAACCCAAGTTTTGTTGATCATAATGATCTTACTATGATTACCAAAATGTATATCCATAGTATCTTCATTATTAAGTCTAAGAATGAATTCCTAATCTAAACATTAATCATAATGTTCCTTCTAATATCTTTCAATTAGATTCCAATGTTGTTACATCACCAATACACAATATGATGTACATAATGAATCCTTTAGTGGGACTTAAGGTTTCCATTCATGTGTTCAATCTCATCAAGTGAGATAGATCATTCGAGTTTCACTCAAATGATATTTCATATTGTACTCGGACTTAATTCACCACATATGTTTCAAATATATTATTTCAAGGTTACATGTTTCATCTTATAAAATACTTACAAGAAACTCTATTTTAATCTAAGAGATAAAATCTTACTTAGATAAATAAATTATTTCTAATTATGTTAAATAACATAATCTATTTTAGAAAAGTAAAACAATTACTCCCACTAGCTTTGAGATGAACTCATGAGCTATCTTACTTATAATTTAAAAATCAAATCAAACAAGTGATTTATTTAATAATTAAACTTAAGATTATGCTCATTAGATGCGTGCTTTTAATCCATACTTGGATTCTAGCATTTTTGTATACTTTCTAAAGATTATATTGAATTCATAAAACCTTATTTTGATTGCATATCGTCCTCGCTAAGTAATCAATCAATAAAGAGTTCTTGAAATCCAATTTGTCATATTTCCTTCCAAGAAAACAAGTATGACAATTTAATCATCTTTATATATTTAAAGTTCATAAATGAGGAAGTTTTAATCATATTCAATTACTTGAGTATGAGTAAACACTTATGTCATTTGACGCACAGTAAATATGTATACAACATTGTCCTTATGAGTCTTTTCTAAAAGGAAACTCATTTAAACCTCATCATCAAATTGATAGGTTAAAGATAAAACAAATTCCAAGAATATGATTATCTCCTTTTGGATAGCATCTCTTCATTCATAGTCTTTGAGTCATTCATTAAATCCAAGATCTAATAATGCATCTCCTATGGTTAGCAGGTTCATAATGATCCTCTAACTCATAATCCTCACCATTGATATAGAAACATATCCTGAGGTATCCATGCGGATCTATGAACATGAGTAACATCATTCTAAGGTTTATCTTTTCCATATTTAGCCTTAGTATGACATTCGCTAGTGCGTTTATAAGGTTTATGTATTTTCTTCTTGAAGTAAATCAAGATCTACATAAATCCCACTCGCTTTAGCAAAGTGAGACTCCCACTCGCTTCTTATATATTTGAGACTGTTTTCAATAACTCAGCATGACGAGCAACATAAACTTTGTTCTTGTGTGGGTTGTAGAAATGGTATCCCATATTTTCCTTTGGGTATCCACCAAAATACACTTAATAGTTCTAGGCATTTGTCAATAATAATCTCCAAGATATTTTTACCAAATTTAGAACTTCCATCAAGACACAATGAGATTCATCTCATTTTATCTTAATTAACCTTCTAGGTTAGAGTCTAATTGGGTATCTCCACGACATACTCAATTATCTAACCTTGATCTCTTTTAGAAGTTAAATAAGTTAAGGTCAACATGAATCAAACAATATCGATATAGAGTTTGATTACCCTTGTTGGACATACCATAAAAATGTGGTATTCTAATAATATTGATCTTATACTTTATGGCTATAACAATCTGCATTTTCACGTTATTTTACGTCAATAAATATTCAACTATTTATTTTAAACTTTTGCGTGTTTAGTTAAATCGCGTAAACTAAAAATCAACAATCAACATAAACCGCCATCAAACAAATAAAAATTTACATCAAACAAGTTTCATATTATTTTTATCGAAAATAATTTATTAATGTTCACTTTTTATTATTATCGGTTACATAAACCATTTACGTTTCGCAATAAAATACATTTATGCATACATGGAAGCAATAATACCTATCTATACTCCAACAAATACCCACTATTATACCTAATACCCAAAAATTAAATCAATTTACACTTATAACCTCCCATGGCCGGTTCTACTTATAAACAACACAAATAAAACCTTAATGCTCCACTAAAGTTACTTTATGCTAGTTGATAACCTATTAGTACACCTAAAAACCTACTTCTCTGTAAATTGTTTAATCTATTATCCTCTCTTTGTACCCAAACCGTACCCTCCTCCTAGGGAGGAAGAGAGCTCTTACACAATGTCCTTAAAACCACCTCCTAAACACATGGTTTTGATAATTACTTCTAGTATAAAAGGAAGCTCCTAGTAAACTCTAATACACATACTTATCACATACAAAGAAAAACAAACTCATTCTCCCTTTGTTTACTCTCTAACCCATGGCTTAAAAAGTATTATTAGGGTTACCATAGTTTTAATTTTAGCAAGTTTATAAGCATACAAGTGTTCTTAGATATAATATATAAGGTGTATCAAGGTGATTTGGAAGCTTGGGTGTTAATTAAATAATGGTTTATTCAAGAAGAAAGTTAGGGGTTTCCAAAGGAATTAGGGTTTTTCTTGCAAGTATTTTAGGTTAAATACTTGGGTTTGATTTGTATATCATCTCCATCCACTAACTCAAGGTCTAACATAAACCCTAATCTTTTATAATTATTCATTTTCACATAATTTTTATATTGTTAATCATCATCTAGGATTTATTTTATGAGTTTATAAATAAAATAAACATGTGCATAATTCGAATACATATTTTTCCATGATAAAATGATGTTTAAAATGCAAGAACATATGTTATATAAGTGTGGATTAATTTATAAAGTCACTTGATAAATTAATTGTTAAATAGTTTATTTATGAAGTTTATAAATAAATAATTATGTGGACATTTTATTTGGACTTTTAGACACAAGTTAATGGACATAAATATAAGGACATAAAGTATACACAAGATGTGTTATTAATTAAATTAGAAGACTTGTAATAATTTAATTATGCTACAGTTTATATATATATATATATATATCAAAACAGTTTGTATATAGTGTTAAGATTCAATTTTTTATAAAATGTAAACGCTACTGAATAAAATAGTACTCTTCATGGGGATTCCAATCATATAAGGAACTCGAAAAACGAAGCTATAACGAAGAAGTTATGAATTTTACGAGATTACGATAATTAAATATATAAAAGTTTTTTTTATAAAAATAGGTTTACAAAAACTGGTACTGTTTTGGATCTGATAAAAATATATAAATGTTTTATGATGATAGATCATCTTAATAGGAAACCGTGCATATAAAGAACTCTAAAAACGGAATTATAACGAAGAAGATACGATTTTCGTAAGATTTAAAGTTATAAAAATGATTTTATAAAGTGTTTTGAATTTACTGTTTCGACACAATTTTTTATGAAATCTATGATTATTTTATTTGAATAGTTTATCTCGTCACGATTCCATACATTTAAAGAACAAGCGAAACGGAGTTAAAATGAGCAAGTTATGAGTTTTTAAAAATTTCAGATAAATAGAAATTACAAAAACTAATTAACTTTTATAAACAGTTTTCTACATTTAAAAAAACACAACAAGGCTGTTAGAAACATAAAAAGTGGTTTACGAGTGTTTTCGGGTCCGTTTGGGCTATAAAAACGTTAGAAATAATGTAGTAGTACTTATATAATATTTATGTATGTTTTTAACTTTATAAATATTATTTTATAAAATAATGAAACTATTTATATAATATCATTAAATAAATACTAAAAATATTAAATCATGTATTATTAACAAATAACCAATTGTTGGACAAAGATAATATTTTCTTTACGAATGCAAATATTTGGACATTTAATTAACAAGCGTGACTTAAATATTGTTCAACTTTTACAAATTAAACAAAACTAATAGGTGGTCATATAACTCTATAAAATTATATGATGTATTTATATTAAGTACATTATATTTATACGACCTATAATTAATTAGGTTGCATTCCGGATCGTTTGTGACGATTACTCTGTTATTTTGCTATAATCACTACTTTCACTAGAGGTGAGTTTATAGCCCCTCTTTCGCTTGTTTTACATTACTTTACAAATCTCGGGGGAGAATACATGCTCGTTACAACTTGTTTACATATTCATTTATAGTCTCTTTTACATACTCTTTACAAACTCGTTTACATACTCCCATACATGCTCACTTTATTTATGGACACAAGTACTTTAAACGTTTACAAATAGATTACTTGCTTTTACATGGATACTATTACTTTTAACTTTTATGCATTGCCTAAGTAACCGTTAACCTAGTATATCTTTGGGAATAGGCACCCAGTATGTCTTTGGGAAGAGGCACTTGGTAACTTTTACTATGCCTTGAATAAAGTGGCATACTGTCGTTGAGAAGAGGCACCCAGTATGTCTTTGGAAAGTGGCACCTAGTAACTCTTACTGTTCCTTGAATAAAGTGGCAGACTCTACAAGTTTGTGCCTCAGTTTCATGAACTTTAAGTAATCGTAATCACTCCTTATGTTGCATACTAGGCAATACATACTTGAAACATTTTTTCATATTGTGCGCATTACAATTATCATACTCCTTGAAACATTGCGGTCCAACTTTTATACTTACATTTTCGTGACTATTATAAAGATTGAAATGGTCATACAAGCTTTACACACCTCTGAATTTAACTATTACTGGCAGTACTAACATTGTCTGTGTATAACTATAAGGTAGCAGTACTAAAGATTAGACTTATTTTCTTCAATTTTCATTAACAGCATTAAGTCTTCACTAGCAGTATTAATCTTGAGCCAGCAGTATTAACTTGTAGAAGCTTTAGAATCCCAACACCAAGGAATTTCAATGAAGCCACCAACACCTGGAAGGACAAACCAAAACTTTATGTCGGGAAGAATCAAACACAGAACGGGGGTCGATCTCTACTCATTCGTCTAATTACCAAATGAAGCTTGAAAAAGCATTAGATGATTTCGACTCTCACCAAGAAAAGAGATTATCTCACCTAAGAACCTAACTCGAACAACAACAAGATGACATGATTAGAAAGATTAATCTTCTGTGAAAAACTAAATCTGAAAAGCTTAATGACGCACCTATCCCCAAATCTGCAGGAGACTTCATGGCTTCCAAAAATACTACTTCAATCAGCCATATCGAGAGGGAGGAGCTTAGAAGAAAGGTAACCAAAAGCCCATCAAAGCTATTCTCCCTAAAATACCTCTCCCCCGCATTCATAATTGAACTAGACAAGAACCCATCATCCCTAAAACGCGTCCATTTCGTCAATTCAATCGTCATCCTCAGTGAGGAAAGTGAAGCTAAAGGAGGAGAAACCATGAAAGACATCACACCCGAACACGACCACAACATAACGAAGGAAGCGAACGATAAAGTAAAATAGGCGATTGATGAAGAAGAAAGTAAAGTAGAAACTGATGAGGAAATTGAAGAAATACTCGAAGAGGAGGAAGAGGATGAAGATGGTGAATATTTTAACTCGTTCCTAACTACTGAGGAGTTAACACATCATTAATGGCTATTAAAGAATCCTCGACCCCCGTGGGTAAAAGCAAGAATAAGAGCCGAAAGCCTGAACAACATCAAAATTTCCTGCATGATCGGACACTTCTTTAAGAGACATGCTTACATAGACCTAGAATCACCAATCAATGTCATGTCTAGGCGTCAATATAATCGGATCATGACTTATGGGCTTGGATCGAGGCAGAAACCATCAAACCCTAATAAAATTAGTAACTTTTTTGGAAGAGTAAGAAGTCTAAAATTTTTCATAGGAAGCTTCCCCTACGAATGCGACTTTATGATATTGGAAGATACCACTAGCATTATTGATCGCCACCTTGGAGAAATGGCTTTTGGAAGGCCTTTCATAGATGAAATCGGCCTTGTCTACGATAGAGAAGAAGGAACTGTCATGTTTAGATAGGATGATGAGAAAATTACATTTAAAATGCCTCACACCATGGAGATATTTAAGCAAACACGACTTATGGGTTTGAGCACCGATTCCATACCCCCGTCCGCCTATGAAGAAAACTTTGGCCATAGAAGGACGCACTACTATCAAAGCTTACTCATTGGAATATGTAATGAGCAAAATATTAGGATTTTATAAGGAATGCCTAGAGCTTGGACCCGAGTATGAAACCAGAATGGATGATGAAGGAGAAGTCACTTAAGGACGTGTGACTTCGAGTCTAGCTACAAGACTCGTAAATAAACAAAAGCGCTTTTTGGGAGGCAGCCCAATATTTACTTTTCCCGCATATTAGGAGTGTCTTGTGTGTTTTAATTCTTTATCGTTTTTTTATTATGTTTGAATTAGTTTGTAATCATGCTTTGTTTGTTTGTAACTTCATCTTATTTTCAATCAAATGTATTTTACAACAAAATAAGTGTAGGGTAAATATCCGGTTTTTAGATACAAATTCAAACATTTGAAACAAATTGTTTAGATTAATTTGCGTCAGTTTTGAGTCATATGAATGGATTGTTAATTCTCAGGTTTTTATGCAGCATTTTGTACAGGAAAATAACATATAAGAATGAGTACAGGAAATTTTTCATCAAAAACGAAAATTAAGTTTTCACAGAGCGTAGAGACGGCGTCATGATTTACATGCGACGCCGTCACCACGACACCTGTGACGGCGTCAGGATATCCCTGACAGCGTCAAACGCCCAGTTATAGGAAAACTTAAAATTTTTATGTATTTTTGAAAATAAAACTTGTACAACACTTAAGAAAGTTATAATTCTTTTATAAACATGCGAAACCATGAGTTGGACAATTCTCTCATCCTATCTTTACTGCTTTATAGAGTCAACCCTAATTTCACACTGTATATTAATATATCGCACATTTTACGCTTGGTGTAGTTGTCTTTGTCTTTGATTACATGTTATATTTGATGAGAATAAGCTTGGAAGTTCTTAGGAAGTTTCATTGGATGATTCTTGGAGGACGATTTAGCCAGTTATCGCATGTTTCTTCTCCATTATTGAGCAAACCAGGGGAGTACTAGTTTCTTTTCCTTGTTTTCTTTTCCCTTTATTCGTTTTTACGGATACTTCTATCGAACATTGGGAACAATGTTCAACTTAAGTGTGGGGAGGAATAAGCCTTAGAAACTATTCTTTCATTTACCATTTGCTTTGTTCTTCAAATGATGGGTAATATATCAAAACATAGCATAAAAAGGTACTTTTGACCCAAATTTATAATTTTTTATGACACATACCGATGAAAACCGAGTATTAATAGCGTCTCATGGATAGGAATATGTATGACTAGCAAAAAAACCCTGAAAATTCCACCCTAAAAATGTGAGGTTCGCCTTTAGATCTTTAGGAATTCTGGTATCCATTATTGATACCCAAGATAGTTTATACCTTTAGCTTTTTCGAGTTAAGGAGTGAGCAGTCATATGTGTCTATTCCGTCGTTACAGATGTATACATGTGGTCTTTGTCACGTTTTCTAGAGCATTGAGATCGGTATTAAACTTGACTTGTGGGTGTTTGTATGTATTGGTTTTTTTTTTTTGGTGGGTTTCTTGATTGCTTGGTGATTTTATGTGATGGTTGTTGTTTGTTTGGGTGTGGGGGGGGGGCGAGTATTATTATTTCTTTTCTTTTGGTGTTGTTTTGTTGTGTTTGAGTGGGGGTAGGCGGTGTGTTGGGGTGTTGTGGGAGTTTTGTTGTTTGTTTTTTTATTGGTTGGTGGATTTAGGGGTTAGTTTATTTTCTTTATTTGTTTTTTTGGTTTTTTGTTTATGTTTGTTTTTCTTGTTTGTATGCGGTTATGTTTTTTGGTTTTTTTTTTTTTTTTTCGTTTTTTTTATCGTCTATGTTTTGGGTTTGTGTGGTGTTGGTTATTTTTGTGTTTTTTGTTTTTGTTTTTAGTTTGTGTTTTTTTTGTTTTTGCGTAGTTATTTATGTTTGTTTTTGTTTCTTTGTTTTTTGTATGTGTTGTCTTGTTATGTCGTTTTTTTGTTTTGTTTTTGTGTTTTTTTTTGTGTGTATATGTGTTTTATGTTGTGTTTTGGGTTTTGTTGGTTTGGTTTTAGTGGAGGTTGTTTTTTTTTTTTTTGTTGGTTATAGTTTGGCTGTTTTTTTTTTGTTGTTTTTATGGTTTTTTGGTTGTGTTTCGTTTGGGTACGAGTTTTGTTGCTTGTTTTAAGTTTTAGTGTGTTATTGGTTATTGGATTGGTGGTTCGGGTTTAGTGATGTTTGGTTCGTTGTGTTGGTGTTTTTTTTTGTTTATTTGTTTGTTTGGTTTTTTTTTTTCGCTAGCGTTTGTTTTTTTTTTTTTTGTTGGTGTTTTGTTTTTGGTTTCGTTTTTTTTGTTTTTTTTTGTTTTTTTTTTTTTTTTTTTTTTTGTTTTTTTTTTTTTTTTATTTTTTTTTTTGTTTTTGTTCTTTTGTTTTGTGTTTTTTTTGTTGTGTTTTTTTTTTTTTTGTATATTGATTTTTGATCTGTTTTTTTGGTTGGTTTGTTTTTTGTTTTCTTTTTATTTTGTTTTGGCGGGGGTGAGTTTTTGGTATTTGTTTATGATCTTTGTTTTTGTGTTGATGTGTTTTTTTTGTTTTTCTTTTATTTTTTTTTTTTTGATTTTTTCGGTGTTCGAATTTTGTGGGTGATTGGTGTTGGTTTGTTTCTTTATGCTGGGAGAGTTGTACTTGAAGATGTTTGGTGTTTTGGTTGGGGGTGTTTTTTCCCGTTTTTTGGATGTTTAGGTTGGAGGTCTGGTTTGACCGTTTTGTTTTGTTTTTTGTTTTTTTCTTTTTTGTAGTTTTGTTTGTTTTTTATTTTGTTTTTTGTGTGGTCTTTGGATTTGGATGTTTTTTATTTTGGGGTTTTTTTTTTTTGTTGTTGGTTGTTGGGATTTGAGTTGTTGTTATTTGGTTTATTTAGTTGGAGGTTTGTGTCTCATTTATTTTTTTTTATTTGGGGGGTTTTATTTTTTATTTTTTTTTGGTTATTTATGTTTTGTTTAAGGTTTTTTTTGTATCGTGGAGCGGGCGGTTGTTGTTATGTGGTGGGTTTTTTTGTTTGTTTTTTTTTTTTTTTTTTAATTATGGATTATTTGATTGATAAAAGTATAATTTTGTTTTTGGGTTGTGTGGATAGTTTGTTGTTTAGTTGTATGGTATATTAGTCGGTGCGTTACCTTGTTGGTTTGCCTATTTCACTAATTGAGATATATTATTATTTTTGAGTATATTTTTTTTTTTTTTATAATTTGAGATGGGTTTTGGTTTGATTTAAGGTGATTGTTTTTTTTTGTTTGTTTTTTTGTGTATTGGTTTTTTTGTTTTATGTTTGTTTGTTTTTTTTCGGATGATTTTCAGTTTTATCTGAATTATTTGGTTAGCTGTTTTTTCACAATGTTTGGTTGATTTGAGATTATATTAGGTGTTTAATGTTTTTATTTTTAGTTTTTTATTTTTTGGTGTTGGTGGTGTTTTTTTTTTGTTTGAGTGGTTTTAAGCGTTATATAATTTTCTTACTATGGACTCTTTTGTTTTTGGAAGGAATTTGGGGTGTTAATTCAGTGTTTAGTTTTGTTTTTTTGTGTACTTTGTTTTGTGGTTTTAGGTTTTTTTATTTGTTTTATTTTGATGTTTGATTTCGTGGTTTTTTTTTTTTTTTTGTTTTTATGTGGTAGGTTTTATTGTTCTATTTGGTTTTTTATTCTAGATTTTTTTTGTTTGGTGGTGGTTTTGCTTTTTTGTTTATGTTTTATTTTAGTTTGTGTGGTTTTCGTTTTTTGTTTTTCGAGTATGGTTCGAGCGTATTTAGGTGTATGTTTGTGTAATTTGAGTTGGGTGAGGGTGGGTGATTTTATATTTCTTTTGCAGGATTTTTTGTGTGTTGCACGATTGGTGTTTTTTGTTGTTTTTGGTTGGTGTTTTTTTTATGTTTTTTGTGTTTTTTATTTTTTGGTTTTTTTTGTTCGTTGAGTTTTTTTTTTTTTATTTTTTTTTTTTGTTAATAAGTTCTTTTACGTTGTTCGTTTTTTGGTTTTTTTTTTATGTTTTGTTTGTGTTTATGTTTTTTTGTTATTTTTCGGGTTTGGGCTCTTTTTTATGACGGTTCTCTATAATTTTCGTCCTAGTTTAAGTGTGGGCCTTCAGCATGTGTTTTTTTTTTTGTATTTTTTTTTTTTGGTTTTTTTTTTGTTTGTGTTTTTTATTTGTGATTTGCTATTGTTTATGGTGGTTTTTTTTGTGTTCGGGGGGTTTTTCCTTGTTTTTTTTTTTTTTGGTTTGTTTGTTTTTTTTTTTTAGTTTTTTGTGTGATTGGGCTGTTTTTTTTTGTGTTTATTAGGTAGGTTTGGGTTTTGTAAGTGTTTGTGTGTGACGTGGTTCGGTAGGGTTTATTTTTCTTGGGTTTTAGTTTGGCCTGTTGTTGTTTTTTGTGTGTTTGTTTGATGGGTTTTTGGATGGTTTGTTGTGTTTTTACGGTTTTTAGTGTGTATTTTTTTTTGGTGAGATAATTATATGTGGGTAGGGTATTGTTTGTTTAGTGTGTTTATTTTCGTTTTTCTGTTGGTGTTGCGGGTGGTGTTAGTGCTTGGTTTTTTTGGTTTATGAAGTTTTAGTGATTTGGATTTGGTGTAGTTTGCATGATGTTTTGGTTTTGTTGTATTGTTTTATTATGGTTTTTGTCTTGTTATTTTTGTGTAGGTTGTGGTTGGTGTTGGCTTGTGGGGGCTAGCCGTTTTTATTTTTTTTTCTTGTATTTTTATTGTTTATGCTTAGGGTTCTTGTGTCTTTTTTTGTCTTTTTGTTTTTTGTTGTTTTGTGTTGTTGTTGTGTTTCCAGGAAGGTTTTTTTTTTTATTGGTATTTGTTTTTCCTGGTGGTTTTTTTTGTTTTTTTTTCTTTTTTTGGAGGGTTTTTGGTGTGTTTTGTGGGGTTTTTTACTTTTTTTTTTTTTTTTTTTTTTTTTTTAGTTTTTTTTCATGTTTGTGTTTTGGGTTTTGTTTCTGGATTTTAGGTTAGTTTTTTTTGTTTATGTGTTTTTTCAATGGGTTTTTTTTTTTTATAGGGTATGGGTTTTTTTAGTGGGTGTGTTTATATTGTATTATGTTTTTCCAGTATGTTGGTGGCTTTTTTAATTATGTGTTGTTGTTTTGTGGGTGTGTTGGGTGCATGTGTGATTTTGGGGTTGTTTTGGTGTTGGAAGGGTATTTTAGTTTATCCGGTTGTGGTCTTATTGCGTTTGTTTTATGTGTTTTTTTTTTTTGTTGGTTGTAGTTTTGTTTTGTTTTTTTGTGGGGGTTTTTTTGTTCTTTTTGGTACAGTGTTTTTGTTGTATTGTTGGTGGGGTGTGTTTGTGGATGGTTTGGGGGGGAGGGTTGGTGTTGGGAGCAGTTTGGGTTTTTGTTTTGTGTTATATTGCGTTTGTAGTTTTTTTTTGTTTTTTGTCGTTGCTTTTTTTTTTTTTTTCTTTTTTTTGTTAGTATGTGTTATTTTTTTTTTTTTTTTTTTTTGGTTGGTATGTTTTTTGTATTGTTTTTGGTGATGGATGTGGTGGGTTTTTGTTTTGAAGGGGTGTTTTTTTTTGTTGTTGGGGGTTTGGGTGGCGATTTTGTGTTTTTTTTGGTTTTGTTGTTTTTTGGGTTGTTTGGGTGTAGTCTGTTTGTTATTTTTTTTGCTGTCTTGTTCTGTTTTTTTGTTTTTTAGATGCGTTAGTGTTTTTGTTTTTGTTTACTTCTTGTTAATGTGTATTTGTTTTTTTGTGCGGGGTTTGTTTGTTTTGGGTTTTGTATGGTTCTTTTGGGTGTGTTTTCTCTTTTGGTTATTTTTTTTGTTTTTTTTTTTTTGGTGTTTTTTGTACTGTGTTTGTTGGGTGTGCTATGGTTTTTGTTTTGTTTATTTTGTTTTTTTTTTTTGGTGGTTTTTTTTTGTTGTTGTTTTCTTGGTTTTTTTTTTTGTCGTATGGCGATGTATAGGTTATTTGGTTTTTTTTTTGAATTATTGAGTCTGTTTTTTGCTTTTTTTGTTTTCTTTTTTATTAGGTTGTGTGGATTTTGTTGGTTTTGTTTTTTTTATAATTTTTTAGATTGTTTCTTGGATATTTTCATTAATGGTATATGTATGTGAATTTTTTTCGGCATGGGGACGGTTTAGTGTGTTTGATGTATTTTTTTTTTTTTTGTTTTGGTATGTTGTATTCGTATTGTTTTATGATGGTAAGTCGAGGGATGGGTTATGTTGTTGGTAACGGGATCGGTGTTTAGTGTGAGGAGTATGCCGGATGTGGGCATGTTGTAGGGAAGGTTGTTGTTTTTTATGTGGGTTGGGAGGGTTGAGGGGGGAGGTTTATGGGCGGAGGAGAAGTGGGTTTTTTTGGGTTTGTTTAGTGTTTGTATGGGTTTATGTTTTGTGGACGAGACGGAGTGGGGGGGTATAGATGGGGGGTTGGGCTTGGTGTTGGTGGTTTATTGGTTGTTTTGGTAGTGTAGTGGGGGCTGGTAAGGTCCTTATGTGTATTTTTTGGTTTGTCTGTATGAGTGGATGTTTGTGGTAGTATTTTATGCAGTTTTTATGGGGGGGGTTTGGTTGTGGGTTTAGGGTTTTGTTCGGAGTGATTAGGTGAGATAGTTGATTGTTTGTGTATGGTATTTTGGGGGGTTTGGTTTTAGTGGTTCGTTGGTGTACTTTTTTGTGGGGGTTTTCGGGGAGGGAGAGCGGGGTGTTTACAGGGTAAAGGGTCGTTGTTTTTGGTATCGTCAGGTGGGGGTTTTGGTGGTTTGGTTGGGTGGGGGGGAGGGTGACCGGGTGGTTTGTGAGGGGTGGTATGGGGGGGTGGGGGTGGAAGTGGTGGTGTTTAATGGTTTAGGGGTGAGGTCGGGGTGGTTGGGTGGGGTGTGGTTGGGGGGGTTTGTGTTTTGGGGGTTGTAATGTTTGGTTGGGTTCGAGTGTGTCTGATTTTGAAGTTGGGGGGGGGGTTGGTTTGGTTTTTTGTGGGTAGGGGGGTTGATCTATGCATGAGTATAGGAGGGAGGGTGTAATGTGGGCTTGCCGTAGCGTTTTGTGTTATTAGGTTTTTTTGTGTTTTTTGTTAGGTGGTTTTTTGTTTGGTTTTTTTTGTTTGTTTTTTTTGTTCTTTATGTCAGTTGTTGTGTGTGAAGAGGTTTTAGCCGGGGGGGGGGGCTAGTGTGGTTGGTGTTGTTTGGGTTGTAGTGGATTTGTGGGTTTTGGAGGTAGGCGGTTTGTGTCGAGTGTTTTTATGGGGGATGGGGTTTTGGGGAGGGGGGTGGGGTGTTGTGTTTGTAGTTGTTAGTTTTGTAGTTTGCTGTTTTTGGCGGGTGTGTGTGGGTGGTTTTTGTTGTGATTATTTTTTTTTGTGTTGGTGGGTGTGTGTTTTGGTTGTTGGGGTAGGTGGTTTTGGGTTATCTTGGGGGATGGTGGGAGTTGGGTGGGTTTGTGCGTGGTGGGGGGGGGGTGTTGGCAGTAGAGGGGGATGGTGGGTTGTTGGGGTAGTGTTTTGTGGTGTTGTGGGGTAGTTGTCGAGTTGGGAGGTAAGTGGTAGGGAGGAGGGGAGGGGGTGGGACGGGTGTGTGGAAGGGATTTGGGGTGAGTTTTTTTTTTCATCGAGTTGTGTGAATATTCGGTGTGTTGGGTGTTTTGTGTTGTTTTTTTGAGGTGGTTTTTTTGTTATTTGGTGTGTGGGGGGTTTATGGGTTTGGGGTTGGAGGCTTGTACTGTGTTTGGTGATGATGGGGTCTGTTGGGGGGGTGTGGGGAAGTTTCGTGTTTTTGTTTATTTTGGTTTGGCTGGTTGTTATTTATTGTGGTGGGCGGTTTTTGTTTGGTATGGTTGTGGGGTGTGTGGTGTTGTTTTGGTGGGGGGTGGTTTGTAAGGAGGGGGTGGGAGTTATGTTGGGTTGTGTGTTTTTAGTGTTTATTTACTATTTTCTTTTTGTGGGTTGTTTGGTTTTGTGTTTGGTTTATTGTTTTGGGTGTTTATGGTTTGTTTGAGGTTTTGGATGTTGTTTATATTTTTTGTTTTGTGTTGCTTGTGTGTTTTTTGAGGCGGGTAGGGAGGGAGGGGGTTTTTATGTTTTTATGTTTGATTGAGTTCAAGTTTTGTTGGTGTTTTTTTGTTGTTTGTGTTTTATTAGATGGGTTTTTGTGTTTGTCTGTTTTGTGGTTGTTTTTTGTGTTTTGCGTGTAGTTAGGCAGTGTTTTTATGAAGTTGTTGGAGGCTTACGTCGGGTTTGTATTTTTTTTAGTTTGAGTTTTATTTTTTTGTGTTGGGTAGTTTGTTTTTTTATGTGTTTGTGTGTTGGGGGGGTGTGGTTGTTGTGAGTGGGGGTTTGTATTGGTTTATGGGTTGGGTTATGAGGTTGTGGGTGTTTTTTATTGTTGGGGTGTGGGGTCGGTAGCGTTTTTGATGCGGTGGGGGTTTTTAGTGATATTTTCGGTGGGGGATTTCTTTGCGGTGGTTGGTGGGGGGTTCTTTCTTCCTTAAAGGTGTTTCTACATGGTCTGCGGTTTTGTGGGGGTTTTTCGGTTGGTTGGTTTTTTTTTTTTTTTTGTTTGTTTTGTTTTTATTATGTTTGTGGTTCGTATTTGTTTGTTGTAGTAGGTGTGGGCGGGGGTAGAGGGGGTTTTTTTAGATGTTTTGTACTATGTGTATTGTACCGATCTTTTTCGTTTTTTTGTAGGTGACTGCCATGTTGGATCCTGGTATTGTGCCGGTGTTGTTTGGTAGAGGGAGGTATTTTGTTGTGCTCTTTTTTTTTTTATGGTTTGTTTTGGTCTGGATGGGGTTTTGGATTGTGGGGTTGTGTTGAGGTTTGTTTGTGAGTAGGTGGGTGTTGAGGTGTTGTTGCGGTTTTTGTTATTTTTTTTTTTGTTTGGGGTGGTTTTGTTTGGGGTTGGGTTGGTTGTTGCTTCTTTGATTTTTGTGTTGGATTTTTTTTTTTTTTTTTTTTTTCGTTTTCTTTTCTTTTTTATTTTTTTTTTTTTTTTTTTTTTTTTTTTTTTTTTTTTTTTTTTTTTTTTTTGTGTTTTTTTTTTTTTTGTTTTTTTTTGTTGTTTTTTTTTTTTTTTTTTTTTTTTTTTTTTGTTTTGGTTTGTTTTTTTTTTTTTTTTTTTTTTTTGTATTGTTTTGTTTTTTTTGTTTTTTGTTTTTTTTTTTTTTTTTTTGTTTTGTTTTTTTTTGTTGTTTTTTTTCTGTTTTTTTATTTTGGTTTGTTATTTTGTTGGTTTTTTTATTTTGTTTTTTTTTTGGTGGGAGTTTTTTTTTTTTTTTTTTTTTTTTTTTTTTTTTTTTTTTGTTTAGTTAGGAGGTTTGGTTTTTTTTTTTTTATGTTGTTTTTTGGTGGTGTGTTTGGGTTTTTTTGGTTTCTTTTGTTTTTGTTTTTTGTTTTTTGGTATGGGGTGCTTTTTTTATATTGTTGTATTTTTTGTTTTTTTTTTTTGTTTTATCTTTTGTGTGGGGTCGTTCTGGAGGTGTTGTTCTTCTGTTTGTGTTTATGTTTTTTTTCTTGGTTTTTGTTTTTTTTTGTTTTGCTTATTTTTCTTTTTTGTTTAGGTTTTGTCACGGGGGGTCTTGTGTGGGTTTTTTTGTTTTGTTTATTTTTGGTTTCTTTTCTTTTTTGGTTTTGTTTTTTTAGTTTTTTTTTTTTTTTGGGTGTGTTGTTGGTTTATTTTTTTTTGGTCTTTTGTTGTGGGTTTGGTTTGTTTTCTCTTTTTTTGTTTTTTTGTCGCGGTAGTTTTATTTGTGTGTGTTTTTAGGATTTTTTGTTTTTTTTTTTTGTTGGTTATTTTTTTCTTTTTTTTTTTTTATTTGTTGTTTTTTTTTTTTTGTTGTTTTTTTTATTTTTTTTGGTGTTGCTTTGTTTTGTTGGTTTTTGGGGTTTTTTTTTTTTGTTATTTCGGTGTTGGTGTTTTTTTGTTGTTTTGTGTGTGTTTTTTTTTGTTCGGGTTTAGTTGGTGGGTGGGGGTGTGGTGCTTTTGTGTTTTTTTGGTTTCTGTTTTTTTTGTGTGTTGGTGAGGGTTTGTCGGTGTTTTTGTGTATGTTGTTTTATTTTATTGTTTTGTGTTATGTTTAGTGTTTTTTTTTGTTTTGTTTTTTGTGATGTTTGTGGGGGTTTTTTTTTGTTTTATGTCATTGTTGTTTTTTTTTATTTCATGTGGCGTTGGTGTTTTTTTTTTTGGGGGGTTGGTTGTGTGGGGTGGTGGTTTTTGTTGGTTGTTTTGTTTGGTGTTTTGTTGTGTGTGTTTTGTTTGTTGTTTTGTGTTGGTGTTGTGTTTTGTTTTTTGTGTGTTTTTGTTTTTTTGGAGGGGGGCAATTTTCTTTTTGATTTATTGGTTTTTCTGTTGTGAGTGGTTGTGGTTGTGTTTTTTGTTTGTTTGGTTTTTGTTATGGGGTGTTTATGTTTTGTGTCTTTTGTTTTTGATTTTTGATTTTGGTTTTTTTGTTGGTTAATGTGGAGTTTGTTTGTGGGGTTTTAACTTGGGGGGATAGGGGGGGGGGGGGCTGTTTGGGGTGGCCTAGGGCGGGGGTGGGGGGGGAGGGGGTGAGGGGGGTTCGGGGGAAAGGAGGGGTTGGGTCGTAAACACGGGGATTTTCAGAGAGGGTTGATAGGTATGTTCGGGGGGTTTGGTAAGCAGAACATTTTTGGGGGGGGGGGGGGGTGGGTTAGGGAGAGTGCGGGGGGGAGGGGTGGACACGACAGCTGGGCTCTCACTGGCGTTGTTTGTCGCACGAACGAGGTGCGGGGGGGGTTTATGGGTTGGTGGCGGTCGTGTTCGTTGTTTGGAGTGGGGGGTAATGTATAGTATAGTAAGTTAATTAATGTTGTACGTTGTTTTTGTGTTTAAATAAGTGTTGTGGTTGTGTTTTTTTAGTTGATTGTGAGTCTGTTGGTTGTGCCTTTGTAGTCACTTCACTATAAATTGAAACCAAACTGAATAAAATGTGGTCTTTTTCCGTTGTGGTATGGTGTGTGGTGTTTGGCGGGGAGGGGACGTGTCAGTTGGGTAGGGGAGTTTTGGGATGTACGAGGTTAGGGGTATATTACTGGGCTGTGTGGAGCGGAGGGGGTGGTGGGTCCGTGCGGGGGGATTCGGGGGAGTTAGGAGGGGGGGGGCGAGTGCGATATTGTAGGCAATTGGATGATTGCTCGTTGGTTTGTTGGATGAGAGGGTGTGGGGTTTTAGGTGGGGGGGGTATTTTTGTCGGATTAGTTGGTTTTTGGTTGGGATTTGTCGTTGTGGGTGGGGTTCTCAGGGTTGGGTAGAGTGGAGATTAAATTGGTCAGTGTTTGTTGTGGTTTTTTTTATAAGTTTTTTTTTGGTTTTTTTTGGTTATTTTTTTTTGTGATTGCGTATATGTTTTTGTGTGGTCTTTGTTTGATTAAATTGTTTTGTAGGTTTGTACTTGGTTTTTGTCTGTTTTATTTTTTTGGTTTTTTTTGTTTTTTGTAGGTTATTTTATGTAGTAGGATATATTATTCGGTTTTTGATGAGGTATATTTCGGAGGTTGTTACTTGTGTTGTTTTTATTTTTTATTTTTTAATGTTTTGGGGGTTGGTTGTTAATGTTTTTGTTCTTGTTTGAGGTTGGTATTTTGGGTTGAAAAAAGGGTTTAAGAGTGAGTGTGGGGGTGGGGGAGTATGATTTTGTTTTGTGGGTGGGGTGTGGGGTGTTTGTAATAGTCAAGGTGTTTTGGGGTTTTTTTTGTTGTGGGGTAGTTTTTTTTTGTTTTTTTTTTTTTGTTTTTTTGTTTTTGTGTTGTTCTTTTTTTTTTTGATTCATCGTTGTGTTAAGTTTGTGTTGGGTTGGGTGAGGGGTGGCAGGGGTGTGGTATGGGTGGGAGGTAGGCGGGGATGAGACAGGGGCGTGAGGATTGAGCGGAGTGCTGCATGGTGTGGGGGGTGGTTCTTTTATGGATGGTGACTTTGGTTTTTGATTGGGTGTGTTTGGAATTATTGGAGTGGGTGGGTGGTGAGTGTGCATGGGGTTGTGGGGTTAGAAGGCGTTGGGGCTTGCATGGTGGGATGTTGTAGGTGGGTGTTTTCTTTGGCGTGTGTAGTTTGGTTGGCGTTGTTGGGCGGTTCGGGTGGGTGTTGGTAAGTAGGTGTGGGTTTGAGTGGGTTCGAGGAGGGGAGAAGGGGAGAGATGGGGTTGTGTTTGGTGTAGATGGGAGTTTGTTTGGTTAATAAGATTTGTTGTAGGCGTTAGCTGGGGTGGGGATATATTGGGTACATGTTTAACTGGTAGTGAAAGGGGTTTTATGGTTATGCGGCCTGTGCAGTGGATTTGGTGATGTTTTATTGGGAGTGTTTATGGTGGGGGGGGGGTTTTTTCGTTTGGGGGTGGGTGGTAGTACTCCGTGGAGGTCTATTGGGGAGAGTGTGGTTTTGGGGTGGTGGGTGAGGGTTTGTGATGTGTGTTTGGGTGGTTTATGTGCTCAGGTGTCGGGTGTTTTGTTTGTTAGTTTGTTTGGGTGTGTTGAGCAAGTTAAATGGGGTGCGCTTAATCTTTAGGGGTGCTGATATCATGTAAGTTCGTGTGGGTGGCGGGTTGGGGACCTTTATCTTATTGATATTTAATAGTTTTGGCAGCTTTGGTGTTGGGAGTGCTGGCTGGGTTGGTGGTTGGGAGGTTGGTGGAGAGGTGGATTGTGGTGGGCAGTGGGGTTGGTCTTTTGGTAATGGTGTTGTGTGTGTTGGTTTGTGGGGGCAGTTGGTTGTGTTGGGCGTGGGGTGGTGGGGGTTTCGGGGAATGGGTTCATAGGAATGTTTTTATGGTCAGGTACTTTGTGGTTGTGAAATGTTTTAAGGTATGTGGTAGTGGGTTTGGTTGGTTTTGGGGGGGGAGGGGTGTGTGTGGGAAGGTTTAGGGGGGGAGAGAGGGGGGCGGGTGGGTGGGGGTAGGGGGGGTGGGGGTTTTGGGCTGGGGTGTGTTCGGGGTGTGAGGGGTGTAGATAGCAGTGGGGAGGCTTGGTGTTATTTTGTTTTTTGGTGGGTGTGGGTTTTGTTCGGTAGTTCGTTTTGGGGGGTGGGTGTTGTGTTTTATTTTGTGGTGAGGGAGCGTTTTGTGTTTGGTGTGGGGTGTTTTTGGGTGGGTTTTTGGAATTTTGGGTTTTAAAGCTTGTGCCAATGTGTGCGTGGTGTGATGATGATGAAGTTAAATAAATTGAAGGTTGATTTTTAACCCTGTGTTATTGTATTTTTTATTTATATTAGTTTTTTTATTGTTCTTTTGTTTTTATTTGTATTTATTGGTATTTTTGTTTTTTTATTTTAAACATGTAATTCTGTTTTTATTTTATTATGGTCTTAGATTCATTGAAACACGTAATTAAGAATATTAGATCCTATCCTCTCGACCTTGCCAATTGTGCACTTCAAACAATTGAATTTAGTATTTATTAGTGCAGTAAAATAGGCATTTTCCCTTAGTACAACCTCTGAGCATATCCTTTTATTAAACTATATGAGTGTACCAATAGTATATTAAATTTTAGAACTTGTTTTTGTGATGCATCCCGAGATCGTATAGTGAGTATTAGGATTTGCTTGATAAGAGGCATTAGGATTAACCCATGTTTTAAACCTGTAATTGTTATAATAGTCACACCGATTATATAACTATCTCACACCCTTGCCATGCACTTATTTTTAGTGCAGGATACCCCTAGTACAACCCTTTGAGCCTATCCTTTTTCACGGTTCTTATAATTTTATGGTTAAGCCGAACTATTAATGAAGAGCATTGTTAACCCTTACACCAATCGTTACACCCAAATCACCTTAGCCTACCTTGTATCTACTCACTTTTAGTACATTATTATGTTTAACCCAAGTTAATTATTCGAGTACACGGTTGCTAAGTCTTTATCCTTGTAAATACAGTTTTGGGATGATTGGGATTCATGGTAGTATTTATTTCGCGGAATAATAGGGAATAAAAGTTAAGTCAATACCCTTATATATTTGTTAGATGATCTCCATGTTATTTTGATCCACCTCAATTCGGGTCATTAGTTAGATTGTAAATATCGAGTATGTAAAAGCTCAAGTGTAGGGGTACGTGTTATAAACCCTATGTTGTGATGTATTATGTTATTAAAAAAAGAGATTGATGTAGAGTTGTGTAGAGTTTGTATATCTTCGTCCGAGTCTTGGCTTAGCAACAAAACCAGCGTGTCTTCGTATAAATAATTAGCTAACCCTTCCACTTTAAATTAACCAAAAGCTACCCAAATGATCCCATCCGTTTCTGTTTCTGTTTCTATTATATGTTATCTTACATCTACACCCCACAACCCTTTAAAAGACCTCTTGGATAGTAATAAATAATGCTTGTGCTTAGCGGTGGAGGTTTGATCCTTTACCAAGCCTATGGTAATTTATATGCTATGATAGGTAATGAGTGTTGATTTTCTGTTTCCCCATTATCTTATAATTTATTAAACACCCGAGAGAAAGAGAGAATCTCAAACACTTATGTGAGGTGATAGTATATACTTTCCGTGCTTTTAATTACGAGGTCTAGAAGGTTGTGTTGTAAAATACTTTAAAGAGTAGGTTAAATGACCCTAATACTGCTATTGTCTAGGTAGAAAAGCCCATTTAGAGGAAAAGCAAATCTCAAGTGTAGGGGTATTTGATGAGGTGTCATTTTATACACTTTTTCGGGGTCATTTAACCCCTTAAATCGTGCATTTATGCCCAAAATAGGTACTTAATCATTCCTTTTCAAGTATTTAGCATTTGGAAGGCATTTGGAGGAAATACACGTGACTTGGGCTCATTTGGAGAAGAAACGGACGAGATTACGGACCTACACCAACATCTCTCAAGATTATGTTCTTAGCGGCTGGAGACGGCGTCACAAAATACACTTCTCAAGACGGTGTCACAAGATTTCACGACGGCGTCAGCTCGCACGACCTAGCCCAAGATCTAGAATATTCTCTTTCATGACTGCGTCACGATTAAAACGCGACGCCTTCACAGTGATTTATCTATATATACAAATCCGTTTTTAGGGTTTTAAGTGTGTAACTTTAGAGTAAAAAAAGGAGACGAACCCTAGTTCGTTTGGCAGCTTATTAGGACGATTTTAGGGCTTCAAAACCCTATTGTAACTCCTTTAATTCATGTTTAATCAAGTAAGATTATCTTAATCATTCAATATGTCTTGTTGTTTGATTATTTATTGTTCTTGCTTTA
>BQNB010079008.1:0-17928 GCA_026074375.1 Tanacetum coccineum
AAGTTCTGTACTAAGTTTTTTCATTTGTTTGAAGGCCTCTTCGGCTTCCGGTGTCCATTGAAAATCGCTCTTTTTGTGCATTTTTTCAAGCTTTTGAAAAAAGATAACGATTTTTCTGTTGATTTTGACAAGAATCTGTTTAAGCTTGCTAATTTTCCATTTAGCTTTTGCACGTCCTTGATGCATCTCGAAGATGGCAAGCTAAGGACTGCGTCTGCTTTATCCGGACATGCTCTCAACCCGTTAGTGCTTACTTTATAACCTAAGAACATTCCTTCCTGCATTCCAAAGGTGCATTTCTTTGGATTTAACTTCATGTTTATCTGCCAGAAGGTTTTGAATGTTTTTGCTATGTCTCGGATGATTTCTTCTTCCATGCGGCTCTTTATAACCAGGTCATCGACATATACCTCCAGGTTAGGTCCAATTTTTTTTTGAAAGGCCTTATCCACTAAACGTTGATATGTTGATCCAGCATTTTTTAAACCGAACGACATTTTAGAGTAGCAGAATATCCATTGGCTTGTTATGAACGCCGTTTTTTCTTCGTCTTCTTTTGCCATCTTAATTTTGTGGTACCCCTTGTATGCATCTAAGAAACATTTGAAGGGATACCCGCAGAGAGACTCAACCTTCCAATCTATTTTTGGCAGTGGGTAGCAATCCTTGGGACATGCGTTGTTAAGATCTTTGAAGTCTACACACATTCGCCAGGTTCCATTATGCTTTTTGACCATTAACGGATTAGAAAGCCAACTGTGATAGTGGACCTCTTTCATTATTCTGGCATCCACCAGTTTTTCCACCTCTTCTTGGATTGCCTTATTTCTTATCGGTGCCTGCCCTCTTTTCTTTTGCCTGACTGGTGAACATTCCTCCCGGATATTCAAGCGGTGTTCCGCGATGCTTCGTAGGACGCCAGTCATATCAGCCGGCTTCCAGGCGAAAATATCCAAGTTTTGTTTGAGCAAGGAACATAGTTCTTTGCGTCTCTTTTCTGTTAATGTTGATCCTATGGCAACTGTGTGCTCGGGGTATTCCGAGTGAATTGCTACATTTATTTTTTCTTCCAATACTTGGTTTACTGCGGGAGGCTGGATGCTAGGTCCGGAGATCATAGCACATTCCATAGGAATGACTCTGCTGCTCTGTAGCGTTACTGTGCCGTCCTCAACGGGGAATTTTAACATCTAATGTGCTGTTGATGGTACGGCGCGGATTTTTCTTATGCCCGGCCTACCTATTATTGCATTGTGTTGGGATGGTGATCTGATAACCATGAAGTTCATCCATGCGGCGATGGAGTGTACTTCATCACCTATTTTGACTAGCAAGGCTATCTGGCCTAGTGGCCAAGTGGTCTCTCAACTGAATCCGATAAGGTGAGTGGTGGCCGCGACCATTTGATCCCTTATCTCTTTGCGGAGTTTTACGAAGCAATGTTCATATAAGACTTCTGAGGATGCTCCGCCGTCAACGTATACCCGGTGCACAAAATGCCCGCCCATTTCGGATTTGATTATCATTGGCCCCTCCGTTCCGTCTTCTTCCCCCATAGATGGAAAAGAAATCGCCGTCTCCGGAGAGAAGCTTTTAGTAATCCTGGGCTTGGCCACTCTTTCCCATGGTTGAATCATCAGTATAGCCAAAGGTTTATCCTTTCCGGACGCTTCCCCTTTTTTTGGTGCTTTCAGCTTGTCATTCTGTTTTAATTCTCTGATGAATTGCGACAATTTTCCGGCCTTAATTATTTCATCTATTTGCTTTCTCAACTGCATGCATTCGTCCGTGCTGTGTCCCGTATCTGAATGAAATTCACAGTATTTGTTCGGATCCCTTTTCTCTGCAGGAGTTACCATTGGGGGTGGGGCTTTGAACTTTCCTTTTTCCAGAGCGAAAATTTCTTTTGGGGTTTTGGTAAGGAGTGAGAATCTATCTGGCTTACGATCCGGTCTTTGTTTGTTTTTGAAGCCTTTTTTGAAATTCGGTTTGTCCCCTCCTTCTGATTGTTTCCATGATGAGGATGCTTTTCTCCGGCCGTGACTGAATGCAGCAACTTCCCCTTGTAAGAAAGACGTAGTCATTCTATACATTTCATCCATAGACCTCGGAATTCTTTCATATAGACGCTTGATTAACCCAGGGTGAGTTATTCCGTGCATAAACCCGGAAATTCTCATGCATTCCGGAGCTCCTTCCACGTCCAGGACTTCTGCCTTGTATCTTTCCATGAAATCTTCCGTAGATTCTCCATCTCTTTGCTTGATGTGATGTATCTCCACCGGATCCTTGATGTGTTTTGTTTGCTGAAGATAGTTCTCTCTAAACGTTGTTCTTAGATCTTCATAGCTATCAATCGACTCTTTTGGTAGCTTGTCGAACCAAACTCTAGCATTCCCGGTGAGGGTTGAGTTGAACATGTGGCACCATGTTGGCATTGCCCATCCTTCTGTTTTTGCGGCCGATTGAAATAGCTTTAAGTGATCCTCCGGATCTCCACTTCCATCATATGTCTTTACGTGGCTAGGCATCCTAGTCCTCGGGAGACTAAAATGCCGGATCCGAGGTGTGAAAGGGTTTCTTTCCTCACATGTCCAAGGCTGGGAGAGATCGTCTTCATAGGTGCTCGACCTATGTCTTCTTGATTTGGATTTCCAGTGACCCCCTTCGCTATCTTCGCTTTCTGAATATCGGCTAGTCGTACGGGACGGTGTTCCCTTTTGTTGATGCCTCATTGGTTCTACTTCAATTCTTTTTGCTTGGGGACTTCGTCGACGACTACCGGAACGTGCGGATGTAGCTGGCTCCTTTCTTCCCAACCTATTGAACACGCCTCCTTCCTTCCGTGGCCGGGGCCGTGGTGAAGGGGATCTGTCCTTCTTAAGCCTTTTGAAAACACTGGCATGTGGTGATGGGCTTCGGGAATGCCTATCTCCGTGCCTTCTTCTTGGTTCTGTTCGGGCGGTTGGTGTCTTAGATTCAGAGTAGTGCGATTCTTCACGGCTTCTTATCTTAATTCCGGACTCGTCGCCGTAGATCAGTCGTGCTTTCACTGCGTTGAGTTTGTCTTTCTGCTCTTTTTCTTTTTGCATCTTTTCGGCGATGAGCGGCAAGAGTTGGTGATAGTTTTTGTCGCACATTTCCCTAAGAACCTCGTCAGACATAGGTTCCTCAAGACCTTGGGGACCATTCCTTCCCCCAGTGTTCCTCACGGCGGACGTGGGATTGTTTGTGGTTTGCTGTTCGTGAGTGCTCATGGTGAGTTTTTTAGAGAATCGTGGTTGCGTAAGGGTCCCACGGATGGCGCCACTTGTTAGTACAAAATTCGTGTCGGGTTTGGCAAGGTGTTGAAGTCCTTTGTCGGGTCGGGCCTCCAAATGACCTGAGTGTTTAATCTTGTACTAGAGCAAGAGAAGTGATGATTTTCTGCACAATTGAGAGTAAACCGTTAGCCTTACCGTGGGGACGGACCCCACGATTAGACTCCGGCGTGAGAGTAAGTATTCATATTGTCAGAGTATATGTCAGAGAGAATAAGAATAACTGTGTACCTTTTGGGGTGTACTATGACCCCTATTTATAGGTGTCTAGTGCTAGGGTTTCCTAGTATTTTGGTTGCTTTAGTAGTGGCCAGAGTGGGTCCCTTGTCGGGCAAGGTTCCGCGGTAATCGTGTGAACGGCCGCGGACGGATCGTTTATAACTGGATCTGCGGACAGATCGCTAGGTTTGGGACGCGGCCCATGCGAGATTGGGTTTTACTACGGCCCGTTATTGACAGGTTGGGCCCAAAAGCCTAAGTAATAGTGTGGCCCAAGCCCAGAGGCTTGGTACACCTAGTATACGTCATCAAGTCCCCCCAGTCTAGTATGATATTGCCTGCGGATCAAGTCCTGCGTGCGGTGATCAATGCTAGACTTTCGGCTACTTTATTTTCTTCTTGAATCATCTATTTTATGCCGTGCCGCTTCTTCTTTTTGTCAAGGAACTGAAATCTGAGCTGAATTTTTTTGCTTCAGGGTTTAAAGATTGAATTACTGGAATTACGAACCTTGACTTAAATGTTGATGAAATTGGGGAGCGATAACGCGAACATTATTACAGTTGACCCTGCATTGAAAAGGGCGGGTAACTTTTCGAGTTTAAAACCGGTGAGTGCAAAGCAATATTGGGCGACTAACGAGACCATGTTCGATATGTCACCATTTTACCAGGGCGTGACCCGAATGAGATTGTGAAATGTAGAATACATTTGGTATTAGGTGTGGGTAAAGGAGGGATAGGATTGCATGTGAAAGAGATGATGTTAAAGTTAGAAGACTTGGATTGTAATTGTTTAAACGGGAGGGATTTTTTGGTAATTATGCAAGGGGCGATTATGGAAGAAAATAATGTTACAAGAAAAGTGGTGAAAGTTGATGAAGAGAATTGGAAAAGTTATAAAGTGTTTAAGGAGATGAAAAAAATTCGAAAAGAATTGGTGAAACAAAAGCAACGTCAAAGACAAGTTGGGAATAATTTATATTATTCTGGTGGTATATTGTGGTGTTTTTTTGTTTCTCTGTATTTTTTTATGTTAAAAGGGGACGGTGCAGTGTCCAGTAATTCGTTATTAGGCATTTGTTTGCCACATGACATAGTTAAACTGCATTTTTGGAGCCATATTGCAGGGTATTTAAGATAATAAACTTAAATTTCGTGTTGCGTATTATTCACTGGTAGGGTATTTACGTGTTGTGGTGGTGGATACTATGTAATCAAAAATTTGGCTAACAATATTATTTGATTATATGTTTTTCGTGATAATAACTTTACGTGTGGCGAGAATTTTAGTGAATAACTTTATCGCACACTATCTCATACAAAAATGGTAAAGTATATGTGCATCACGATGAAATGGCAATGCAAAAAAGATAGCCAGTAGTAGTACTGCTAGAAAAAAATGTTATTAGCAACAATTACTTAATAACAATAGAAAAATCGTTGCTAAATTAACATCTAATTTTAGCAAAGAAATTGTTAATAAAGCTAGCAATTTTTTTTAGCAACCAAAAAATTAGTTGGTATTTTTACAAATGACCATAAATATTTATTACTAATTTAGCAACCACTAAGCAATTTTGTTGCATTCTCACATTAGCATCGGTCGAATTAGCATCAATTGGTGTTAGTTGATATTTTGATAATAGCAACTAACACCAACTGATGCTAATTCCGACCGATACTAATTTAAAAATGCAACAAAATTGCTTAATGGTGACTTAATTAGCAACAAATATTTATGGTCGTTTGTAGGAATACCAACTAATTTTTTTGTTGGTGAAAAAAAATTACTACTTTGTTAACAATTTTGAAAAAATTCTTTTGTAATTTTTGTAAATATAGCATTTTCTTGTGTTAATATCTTGTATTTAATGTTATATTTATGGAAAACCCTGGCATATAATAAGTTTCAACAACCATCTTCTTGGCCATTCTCCAACTCTTATCGTCTGCTACCACTTGAATTACTCGTAGTTTGTTCAATAAGTTTTATGTAGAACACTATCTAATTAAAGAACAATCCATTTCATCTCAACTATTAATTTTATTTCCATATAATGGTTTAGAATAATTCTCATTTTAATTTAATTAAAAATCCACTTTCATCTTATTTTTTTAAAATTAAATATCTCACAAACCGTTAATCGTTACGCAAAACGAAACATACCATCGCGACGAGAATTAAATCATCTTTCTATAGAGGGGCGCTTCTATATACTTTCGACGAACTTTTTTTTCGATTATTTTTTTTAGTCACGTCTGAAAAAATCACATGTGATTATGTGATTGTGATACAAATCACATGTGATTTTTTCAGACGTGACTGAAAAAAAAATTCAGAAAAAAAGTTCGTCGAAAGTATATAGAAGTGCCCCCTATAGAAAGATAAAAAAATACTCGTCGCGATGGTGTATTTTTTTTCGTTTGACGTACCATCGCGGAGAGAATTAAATTATCTTTCTATAGACGGACACTTTTATATACTTTCGACGAATTTTTTTTAAATTTTCGCCCAGAAAAAATCACGCGTGATTCGAAAAATCACATGTGATTTCTTAAATTAAAAAACACACCTAAATTTGTAAATTCACATGCGGTTAATGAATTTATGAAATCACACGTGATTTATTACTTTAAAAATCATAAGTGAATTTGTGAAATCACATGCGATTTATGAAATAACATGTGATTTTTAAAAACAACAAATCACAGGTGATTTTACAAATCACAGGTGATTTTACAAATCACAGGTGAATTTACAAATCACATGTAATTTTTTTTT
This sequence comes from Tanacetum coccineum, assembly GCA_026074375.1. Classification (NCBI taxonomy): domain Eukaryota; kingdom Viridiplantae; phylum Streptophyta; class Magnoliopsida; order Asterales; family Asteraceae; genus Tanacetum; species Tanacetum coccineum. The sequence continues at coordinate 6,324 of BQNB010079008.1, forward strand.
GCGGAAATTTTAACACTAAAAAGTCGTCAAAAGTATATGAAATCGATTTTTTTTATTAACGTCTGAAAAAATCACATGTGATCTGTATCACAAATCACATGTGATTTTTTCAGACGTGCCTAAAAAAAAAATTCAAAAAAAAGGTCGTCGATAGTATATAAAAGTGCACCTCTATAGAAAGATGATTTAATTCTCGTCGCGATGGTGTATTTTTTGTCGTTTGACGATTTACCGTTTGCATGATATTTTATTTTTAAAAAAGAGGTGGAAAGTGTAGTTTTTTAATTGTTTTTTTTATTTGATGAAAAATTGATGGCTAAGATGTGCTCTTTTGTTTTTTGAGATGATATTGTTCTATCATGATCTCACCTCTGTTCATATTATTTTTATGGTCATTTTTAAACAATTTTTTATTGACTTTTGGATTATACGTTATAAAATGAAGAATTATTCTTTCTATGAAGCGAAAATTACGTATATGGCCCGTTGGGATTCGTGTACTCCCGCAGTGACCCCGTTCTTTTTTTCGAAAATAAACTTCTAAATCGCGTCATATGGGTAGCGATTTAGAAAATGGACACGTGTCGGCCAATTAAAGTAACATAGGAAATAACAAATGAAGATCGCGCCTGTTGGATAGCGATTTAAAAAAAATCAGCTTTGTCAGTTGCACGTGGGTCGAAAACAGTGGGGTCAGAGGCATTAAATGAAGATCGCGCCTCTCCTATAGCGATTTTGATTTTTTTTACTGTTTGTATTTTAAGAAGCACAGTAACCTACAATATGAAAAGATTTATCACTGCCATGAAATGATTTATCACTGCCAAGTGCAGTAATGTTTTGTTATTTTCTAAAATAAGAATCTGATTATGCATATAAATGAGATGTGATATACTAGATACAATGTGTATATCTTTGTTTCAAAAAATAAGTAGTTCTGATTTGAAGTAGTTCTTATAATATTTGATTTAGTTTGAAGCTTGTGTTGTGGATTGTTGCGGTTTGCGGTGATTTTGAGGTGGTGTTGTTGGTGACTTCGTGTTTTACTTCTTTATTATAAGATGGATTTGACCGGTTACGAGGTATAATATTTAAATTTTTAATTACCCAGTATTATATTTTTTGATGTTTGTATGTGTAGTAATTATTTATGTATTTGTTAATTTAGGTACCCCGTGTTCTTATTACTTGTAGAAGTAAGTTAAAGCTGCTTAAAATAGTTAAAGAAAGAATTACTGGGACTAGACGGGAAGAACTATTTCGGCAATCTTGTTTTGGTTGGGTATTAAATCAAAATGATTTTATGGAGAATTGCATTTTAATACATTTTATGTTAGGTCAGCAACTTGAGGTAGAAGGTGAAGGAGATGAAAACGTCCCTTTGTATTACTATGTAACTGATAATTTGACAATACAATTTGGGAGAGAGGAATTTTGCTTGGTTACTGGTTTAAAGTTTGGGGTCGAGAATTTGGCTGAGTATGGGGACGTAGAGTCGCGTATTCCTTTTAGGAGACGTGTGTTTCCGTCAAATTTAGATGGGGAACCTATTACGGGCACTGTGGTATATAAAATCATTGATAGCGAGTTGTTTGATAGATTAGATGACGACGATGCTGTTAGCCTCTGTTGTCTAGGTATCTTGCAACTTGTTTTATTAGGTGTGGAGGGTAAACGTAGGATCCCTACATGGTTGTTAAGGTTAGCCAATGATAGGGTAGGTTGGGACAACTATCCTTGGGGTTCGTACGTGTGGCCGACGTTGTACTCCCAACTGAAGAATGCAAACGTTAAACGTTGGCCTAAATTATATGCCACTCAACCGACAAGTGAAATTGAAATCAACTCCTATTCGATCTTTGGATATACTTGGGCATTTAAGGTATGTCATAATTTATTTTATTAATATTTAATTCGGCATTTAAGTAACATGTATAATGTATAATAATTAAAGCAATGTTTTTTTTCTTTAGACTTGGATTTTGGAGTCTTTCCGAGTAACGGCGACTAGATATTATTATCGTTACAATCGGTATCCTAGAGTTGCTGCTTGGAAAAGAAAGGGAAAGTTTTTGGGAAGCATGGTTGATGGTTTTTTTCATGTGAGTTTCATCTAATTTTATAGTTTATTAAGTTGATTATGTTATATAATTCATAATTAATTTCCTTTATTTCATTTTAAGGGAAATCTGCCAGCTGAAAGATTGACACCAGACGAGACCGAGGCTCGATCGGACTGGTGGATTTCTAGTAGGGCATACTTTGACGGCCGTATTGGTGTAGCTGAACGAGTACCTCGTCATGTCAACCGTCAAAATATGTATGAAGTTCCCTCTGAATTGTATCGACAATTAGAGGAACAAAAAAGAGACCTTGACAAACAAAAAAAAGAAATTGAAGAAATAAAAAGAAACGAAGCTAAACAGCTAGAAATGTTTGAAAAAATGCATAAATTTATGGAGGATACGAATGTTGAGCAGGTGCGACCAGCAAATAAAGAACCGATAATTGTGAGCCAACATTATGGGATAAGCGATTTAAGTCAATTCCCAAGCAAGCAGGTATAAATTTTGTACATTTAATATAATTTAAATTAAGTAAACAATTTTTGTGCATTTAATTTAAGGAAAAATAAGTACTTGATTTTTGTTTATTTTATGGGTGTCGACAGGGTGTTCCTTCACCATTTCAGACACATCCAAACAGCAGCTCATTTTTCAATATCGGTACGCCAACGCATTGGCAAACACCACGGCCGTCACAACATGGTTCTTCAAATTGGCAAGCACAGATGTCGGCTCAAGTAGGTCCATCAAATTGGCAAAGCCACATGCCGGCGCAGTCGGCCACTCCTTATTGGCAACCCGCTTTCCCCTCGCATCCTGGTACTTATAATCCAAATTTGCAACCCTCTATTGAGAGGCATCATGATGCTGCTGGCTTATTTAACCAGGTAATGCAAAATTTATATACGAATATGATTATATGATACTAACCATCATGAAGTAATAAATGTTTATTAATTGATTTTTTTAGAATATACTGAATCGAGGAAAGAGGGAACAACGTCCTAGCTTTTATAAACGTAGTCCATACATGGAACAGCCTGCTACTACTGTTTTACCCAAGCAACGTGGTAATAAAAATAAGAATAATGTCAAGAAGGCTAATTTATCACCTTTGAATCTTTGGAGTGCGCTTGATGATGAAAATGAAGGAGGCGATGACGTTGTTTATTTGGGTGGCCGATTCACTGGTAATTACCTAGTGTATGAAAACGTGGACCCTGAGAAGGTAATTGATAGTCTAGTATATAAATTAATAAATAAACGAATGAAAGTATGTGCATTGATATTGGTTATTAACCTGATTTTGTAGGTGAAACGAGAAAATTATGTTACTTACACAGAATTTTTAAATAACCCCGAAGATATTTATTTAGATTGTTATATGAAGGGTTATTCAGTTCCAGTGACCTTTTGGCAACAACTAGTTCCACATTTGTGTAAGCCTGCCATTGATTCGCGCACTCCAGTGGGTTGGTTGTCCTCAGAGGTAAGTTTATTAATACAAGATTAATACATGAGTTATTTATATTTTTACCCAATAACATCTATTTATTTTTTTACTTTGTTTCTAATCAGCACATGAACTCGTGGATGGAGCTCTTAATTAGGCTTAGGCGTAGTTGATGACCCGTGGACAGTGGCGTATACAAATACAGTAAGTGTACATCCGGAAAATCAACGTTTTATGTTAGAGACGGACCAACACAGTATTGGAACATTGGATGGGTCAACGTAAGGAGGGGTTTGGAGGGTGGGGGGGGGGAGGGGTGCTGGGAGCCCGGAGGGGTCCGTATTTTTTCCAGCATGGAGTTTTGTTGATTGGGTACTTATTTCGTTACTTATTTGTATTAAAACTATTAATAGAATTTATGTATGATTAGTATTTAATAAGTTATTTAGGTTGACATAATATATTCGTTATATATTTGTAGGTGTTTATGCCCATACATGTCGAAGGAAATCATTGGGTTACGGGTGTAATAAACTTACCCAATTCTCATGTTTATGTGTTCGACTCCCTGCCTAACGAGGGAAGAGGATGTTGTTATTCTAACCAACTGTCAACGTTGGACCACCTTTGCTAATGGCATTTTGATGGGCGTTGGTTGTTTACTCAAAAAATAGAGGACCCTATAATTTCCAATTTTTTACCACATGATGGTTTGGGTATACAAGTCCTTCTACAAACCAACTTCTCAGACTGTGGAGTCATCACATGCTGATTGATCTTCTATTTGTGTACAAAAAAAAGTCCAATACTGAACGGTGATCCTCAAAAGTTTTGGGAGACAGTTAGAAATACCACGTGTCAATATTTTTATCTGTCTAGGTGTGAGGACATACTTGGGATTGTGGTTAAGATTAGTTTTTTATTTTAAAATTGTTGTATGTTGAAGTTCTACCTTTTGTGTGAAATAATATTGTATATCACTTTGATAAACCAATAATAAGTAGACATTGCATTAAAAAAACATTACAATCGATGATATCTGTTGTAATACAACTTGATTAAAAAACATAAACGGACATAATAATGATTAGATTAACCAGTGCCACTTCCAAGAACGGTATCTTTACGGAAAACTTCAACCACATTTCTCATTGTAATGTTTAGGTAATGCTCTGATGGTTTAGGAGTAAAAACAGAGACATTTTTTAATATCATAGCAGCTCCCACAGTGATATCCTTTCCATAACCAGCCTCATCAATTACTTTGTGATGGATTGTTCCAGGTATTGTACCTGATAAATCTTTCAAAGTCACATTTAAATCGCCAAGAATATTTGGAGAACAAGACTTTACTATTGCAACAATGTGGTCAAGTTTTCCCTTTATCAAAAAGTTGTCGATGTCTCCCAAACATCCACTTACAGTGCCACCAAATGCAATCACATAGTTAGTGGCGCTAACCCACGCCCCACTGTTGAAATCATCATCCTCATCCACATCCTCAATTATTTTTTGCATATATTTTTGTGTTGACATTAAAGCCCCATCAGAATCAAGAATAAAAACCTTTTCTTTAAGCAGCTTGGCTTTGAAATCATACCCGCTGGACCGGGTATTATCCTAACTGGATTCGGGGTTGAGGGATATGGTTCAGCACGTGTGTCACTAGATAGTTGAACAACACCTGCAGGACCAGGTATTATGGATTTTGGATTAAGGTAGATGATTTGACAGGTACTATTTGAGGGACAAAACTAAAAAAAAAAAACAAAAGAAGGTGTTAAATGTAGATCGGAATCATCTATATCAAGACCGAATTCCCATGGATCAGTTTTGTTATTGAAATTAGCATCCATTAGAGATAGTACTGCTAACAAGTTGTGTGATAATTTGATGAGATGGTGGGAGGTTATATATTAGACAATTTCAATGACAAGATATAGGACATTGGGTTGACAAGTCTGACAATGGTTAAATGGACTATGAATTTGTGACGTGATTTAGACATGATTGTTAACTATCACTGACGATTGACAATTCAATGACAAGATATAGACATTGGAGTTGACAAGTCCTTGACAAGGTTAATCACTATGAATCTTGCGGGCTTTTGACATGATTGTTACTATTCATGATAGATTAGACAATTCAACGACAAGATATAGACATTGGTTGATTAGTCCTTGAAAAATAGGTTAAGTCACATGAATTTGACGGATTTGTAAATTATTTTGTTAATTTTTTAGCTGTTTTCCCTTCAATCATGTTTTTAAACATATAAATAGACATTCAAATATAAACAATTCAAACACAAACCTTTTTATATATATCATTTAACCAAAAAACTAAATGGGGTGTTCGGTTCCACATTCTTATGATCAAATCAAGGCTATGGTTAAAAAACAAATTGAGGAGGATCGAGTTCGTCAGTTAGCGATGATGAACTTAGCTCACCAATTTAATGAGGCAAGTATAGCTAAAGATGAATTGCGGAAAGCATACGAGGAATGCAGAGACATTCCACAGGAGCAGCGTGCTGTGATTGAAAATTTTCTGAAAATAGAATCTGAATTAGACTACGAGATGAACAGATATTTGTTGTGGAATGGGGCAAAATTGGGAAAACAAATCAGGGATAAAAAGGGTTGGATACTTGGATTGTTGTAATTTATGTATTTGTTTAAAATCTCGTATTGTGTTTAAAATTCCGTATTGTGTTTAATTTATGTAATATGCACTTTTTTATTTTAATGTATAAGATATGTGTTGTGCTTTAAGTTGTTATTTTTATAGAATCACAAACATTTTATTAGAGACATAAATTTAATACATTGGAATAGCCATAACAGGTAAACCAAATGAAGCATACAAATTCCTTTCCAACTTACACTCTATTTCACGTTAAAGTTATTAAACATTAAGAAGAATTAGTGATTCTTTGTATGGTCCAATGAAGAATGATCCACCATCACCTTCGATACCGACATTATGAAATTGTTGTGACGGACGGTCATAAACTTGTAACGTGTGAATCATTTCTTGGCCGCTAAAAACTTCAACAATTGGATCATCCTCCATAGTAAATCCAAGTAATTTTGCAATATTTTGAGATGGAATGACAAATAGCACTCTCCAAGATGTTACAACAGCAGCTCCGACTTCTAACAACCATGCACATATATATCGGTTTTCATCATGAATGAGGTTTCCTGAAATTACAAGAGAGTTTCCTAGGTTGGAAATATAGAATGGAATTGGAAGTGAGTTCCTTACCTGAGTAGGTATGTCTAAAACATGAAATTGGTGGTTAATCAAATCGAAAGAAAGAAGCATATAGAGTTCATAAGAAGAACCATCATCATTAAAAAAACTTTTAGAACAACCCCAGAAGATACAACTACTTGCAACTGCTACTCCACACGATCGTTTTATTGTTATATCGAGACGAGGCAAACGGTCATTCCCAAGCACGGTCCATGTATCCGAGTTCAAAGTATACATTAACACATGCAATGGCCCGTCTCCGTATAACCAACTAGAAATATTAAGTATTGTTGGGTCTAACGTGTCAGGATGGACACCGAAACCCCAAACAATTTTTTCAAGTGCTGGCCTATTGGGCATGAAAGGGACTTCAATTCCATAAAATTTTCTTAAACATGGGTTCCAAAGAATCGCCCCTACATTACAACCAAATGAAAAACACCATACACCCTCAGAAGTGGTAATTGGTGTTAGATTTGTTTGTGGAAAATTTGTATTTAGCAAACTTAAAGACATGTATCCATCTGCAGAACACATAAAATGTTCGTTACCCACATTAAACTTTAAAGTAAAACAACACATTTGATTTTGACGAGAACCGTATTCACGACCAAAGATATCACTATCTATTGTATACTTCCATGATTTTGACACCATACGGATCTTGAGTAAACTCTTAGCAGATAATTTTTTCATGATTTTGATTTGGATATCAAAGGGTATGTAGTCGGACATTGTAAACAAATCATGAAAATAGGAGTGTGTGAATTGAAACAATAATAAAAGCAAAGATGTTTATACACGTGTTTACATGATATGCAAATACTAAACATGCAAATACTTTAAATCTAGTAATAAAAAAAGACTTACACGGTTAAAAAATAAAATGCATACAATAATAACATTAACGACAAAACCTAAATTATTATTTCCATGCTTTGTTCATTAACAAGCATTAGTGATTCTTTGTATTGGCCAATAAAAAATGAGCCATGGTTTGTTTCGACACCAACGTCTTGAAAACTTTCATAGCTTTGATTGAACACTTGTAGTGAATGATGAAATTGTTGGAGGAATGAAGCTTCAACTATTGGTTCCTTATCTTTAGTAAATCCAATTAATTTTAGCTCATGTTGTGCTGGGTATGGAATGGTGAATAGTAGTCTGTACGATGAAACTTCAGCATCATCAACTTCTATCTCCCATGCATATATAAAACGGAAGTCACCAAAATTAAAACTGCCAGATATTATGATAGAGTCTTCAAGTTGCGAAATAAAGTATGGAGGTAAAAATTCCCCGACTAACATCTGTTCTGGCATGTTTATAACCTGAAATTGGTGACTAATCAAATCAAATGAAACTAACATGTAAATTTTGTATGAAATACCATCATCACTATAAAACTTCTTTGAACCAACCCAGAAAATTTTACCATGAACAATTGCTTGACCTAACTGTTTAATTCTTACAGATTCACGTGACAAACAGTAACTCTCAAGTTTATACCAAGTTCTCGAGCTTAATGTAAACACTGACACATACCATGGACCTTGACCAAAATAGGGATAATTCATCTTTAAAATTGTTGGGTCTAGTGTGACAGGATGGACACCAAAACCAAATAACATTTTGGGTGAGTCAAGTTCAAACGTGTAATTGGGGACTAATATACGAACCGATTTTTTAAGTGATGGGTTCCAAATAAATAGCATTGAGTTTTCCCCATATGAAAAACACCATACACCTTCAGATGTAGCAACTGGTTTAAGAGAAAAAAAATTTAAATTAGAAACTACATGTGACAGTGCTAAATTATCATCTAACGAGCTTATAAAACCTTCAACATCTTGCTTAAAGGTTAAATATAAACAATAATTATTGCTCTCACGACAACCGTATTTACAAATACAGTCGGAACAGTCTATGGAATACTTCCACGACTTTGACATAGTAAGAAATTGAAGTAAAGATTTCACTGGAAGTCTATTCATGAAAGCCAATTGAAGATCAAATGGTATATTGTCTGACATTGTTTAAAATTTTTAATGGTTATGGCTCTATGCTATTTTACTGGGTATATATACAACAATAACCTAGTATACATCATGATCACTATTAACTTCACGCAATCTAGAAAATAATTCCTAATTTACATATATTATTAAGAAAAATTGACAAGACAAGTCTATGACATTATACAAGCATTGACTAGACAATTATATGACATTAGGGCTGAGCATATAGCCCGTTCGATCGGACCGGACCGGAAAACCAGACCAAACCGGCCCGAACGTACTTCGGTCCAGTCCGCGGTCCGGTGTTTTGGACTAATTCGGTCTTCGGTCCGGTCCGGTCCGGCCAAAAACCCGAGATTATGCCTTATAAGACCGGACCGAACCGGACCGGACAGTACCATTTTGGTCCGGTCCTCGGTCCGGCTTTTTAGACTATTTCGGTCTCGGTCCGGTCCGGTCTTAGCCGGTCCGGTCCGGTTTTAGACCGTTGCTCACCCCTAAATGACATGGACTAGATCACTTCAACATTTTAGCGATCTACTAAATTATTCTGACATTTCACAAGCATTGACTAGACAATTATATGACATGGACTAGATCACTTCAACATTGTAGCGATCTACTAAATTATTCTGACTTTTCTTTGACTATATATATATATATATATATATTCAAACCAACATGAGGTTATAACATCTTAAACTTAATCACAAAATTAAATATGTCGTCAAATATAAGAACCTTCAAGTGCTTAATTCATTATAATGAAACACAACGAGGTGCCATAATGTCAGAAGAATTGACGTACTCAATGTTACATGAAATGATGATGAAGAAATTCAATTTGGAAGCAAATTCTCAAATAAATTTATCGTTTAAGCTCTCTTCGTTTGACTATACCGTTGATATCACAGACGACGCTGAGGTATAATTTTTCGTTGAATGTGCTTGTAATTCAGAGGATGAGTTCGCACATTTGTTTGTTTCTGAACGTCAAAACAATCAAAACAATAAGTTCTTTAATTTTTTTGAAACAACAACTTTTGAAAACAACGGCCCATCTAATCAAGACATAAACGCAACTCATTTGAATAATAATTTTAACAATACGTCTGTTTTCAACAATGGTCTATCTTTTGATTTAGGACAAAATTATTTTCAAATGAATGAATCCATCTGTAAAAATGAGCCTTATCACACAAATCCAGAATCCTCATTTGCCTTCAGATCAAACGAAGCATACGTAGATGAAAATAATGATTCTGATGATGGGGTAGATGAAAACCCCCATAACAAGTTTCATAAATGGAACAACTTCATGTCATTTAAGCCTGAAATTCCAGATACACCAGTTTACAAGTCAAAACCTATCATTTCAAAACAGTATAGTCAACAATCAGAAGTTAAAAAGGGTAATATTTTTGACAATAAAGAAGCTTTAGTGTTGGCTGTTAGGTTGAAAGCTTTAAACGATAGGTTCTAATTTTTAGTAGATAGGTCAGGCCCGGGTAGGTGTGAGTTAAAATGCTATCAGTTTAACCAATGTGATTGGAAGCTTCGGGCTAGACTATGGAATAATACAGGTCAATATTACATTACACATCTTGATGATACACACACGTGTCCCAAAACTCAAACATATCCTAACCATCGAAACGCAAACAAAAAGGTAATTGCTCACCTTCTCACTCCAAAATTACAAGATAGGTCGCGAGTTTTAAGAGGGAAAGATATACAAAAAGATATTTTGGGAATAAGAATATCATATACTTATATCTTACCAACAAGCTATGGAGAAGGAAGGGACTACGAGTATAAATCAGATAAGGGGTTCACGTATCGAAAAAGCATTTGAAATGCTCCCTGTAATTTGTTATAACCTAGAAAAAAAAACTCGAAGGGACAATACACGTATCAAAACAGACAAAAAAGGGGTTTTTGAGATGTTATTCATTGCCATTGGTGCTTCTGTAAGTGATAAACACAACGAGGTGCCATAATGTCAGAAGAATTGACGTACTCAATGTTACATGAAATGATGATGAAGAAATTCAATTTGGAAGTAAATTCTCAAATAAATTTATCGTTTAAGCTCTTTTTGTTTGACTATACCGTTGATATCACAGACGACGAGTTAATTGCATGGATGGAAACAATCAGATTGTGCCAATTGCATTTGGTATATGCAAAGGGGAAACAGGTCCATGTTGGTCATGGTGGATGTCCGTACTTAGAGAATGCATTGGTGATAACCCAAATTTGCTAATCATTTCTGACAGGCATGTGGCTATAGCTTTGGCAGTACAAAATGAATTCCCCTTAGCATTTCATGCTATATGTTGTCGTCATCTTATGATGAACCTATCGTTGAAAAACAAAAAAAGAAAAGATTTGTTCTGGAAAATATGCAAGGCATATACACGAGAAGACTTTGCAGCCAGCATGAACCTACTACAAATTGTTCAACCGGATGCATACAAATAGCTTTGTGACGCTCGTCCTGAAAGATGGTCAAGGGCGCATTGCACACTTGTTCGATATAATTATATGACATCAAATAGTGTGGAGTCTGTCAATGCTTGCAGTGTGATATATAGAAAAAAGCCCGTGTTAAAGTTAGCAGAGACGTATCATGCGATGGTCCAACAATGGTACTATGAACGTCGAAAACTGGCTGGTATTATTCTCTCTCTAAACCTAATCTACAACTATTTTTTTTGAATAATAATTGCTATATTGATTCTAGTTTATGAATTCTTTTAGCAAACATGACATACGAAATAACTGACTGGGCAACACACAAA
>BQNB010079009.1:0-30379 GCA_026074375.1 Tanacetum coccineum
AACGACCTCAAAAAGAGACGTTTTAAAATTAAATTTCAGATTCGATACATTAAAAAAAGTCAAAGTTTGCAAATAGGTCCCAACATTTTCAAAGTAACACAAGTATTTAAACACAACAATGTTTTCAAAATAAGTACAAAATAACACGTGTCCCAAAGTTTAAAACATGACATAATATTTTTCAAAAGAGAATTTGATCGAATGTGAAAATAAACATGTAGAGTATTCAAGTGATATCCGCGCGACTCGCAACTCCCATCAAAGAATCTTACAACTTTAAGACCTGAGATTAAACATGCTAAAAAGGTCAGCAATAATGTTGAGTGAATTCATAGAGTTTATAAAGTTAATAAGTATAAAAGTCAAGTACTAATATTATTGCATCGAGCTCATGACATCGAACGTTAACCAAGATAATATAAGATTCTACCCATAGAAGGTATATTTTCCAAATACCTTAATTTTCAATACAATGCGTCCATTTGACATGTATTCAAGTGAGCGCTACTCACCCGGACGTGGATGTTAAACCAAATAGATATATTCATAGTACTAGCGTTTACCAAGAATGTAATTAACGGTTCATGAAATTAGGGACTTTTCAGGCAAATGGTACTCAATGTTAATAATCTAGCATGTAATCTCCCCCACGGAGTTTAAAAACATTAAATGAGAAACATGGGCTATGAACGCACCTCAAATTTCACAAACGCGCACAAAAGTCCATAGTAAAAATCTACACAAAACATAATTATACGAGTTACCAACGATCAAGGCTTTACGGCTCAAATCATGTAACCTTTCGAATCATGTAACCTACTGTAATTTTATTAAAAAGGTTTGGCAAGCTTTACTATTTTTCAAAAATCTGACAACACAAAGTGTCCAGAAAGTGACCTGATTTGATTACCAGAAAGTTTGACATGACCAGACCCACTTAGACATTTCAAAAAAAATTAAGAAAAATTCCAAGGGTTACTAGACATCTTGAACCTCCTCCAGCATGCATTTTATCATAATTACAATTGTTTTTAATGGGTTTTTGGACCCCCACCCCCCCCCCCCCCCCCCCCCCCCTCCCCCCCCTCCCCCCCCCCCCCCCCCCCCCCCCCCCTCACAATCATGAAAATTGTATGGCTAGAAAAGTTAGGTTCGATAATGAATTTTGAAAAATCATTTTGACCGACCTCTGCTCACTTTTAATTCACGAAACCACTTGGGTTGGAAAGTAGACTTCCTGTAGATAATTTTATGCTTAAGAAAATCATAAAACAATTCATATTGAGCTAAGTTATAAACTCTTACATGATGACTCAAAAATCTGCACAGGTTTCAAATTCCTAAAATTTTCAATCTATTAAATCCTATTCAAACGTACCCATACACTAGATTTTTATACCACAAAACAATATTAGATGAATTCATCGCCTCACATTTAAAGGAATTTTTATAAAACCCCCTAATCTCAGTTTATTAGTTACATAATTTAACGGTGTTTAAGAATCTCTTTACAATGGTATGATGAATTAAGCAAAACACCTTTTGATCTACGAGTGACATCAAGATCTTGCAAACCCCAAAAATATATGAACGTATTCTTGATCTTAAATAAACTTGAAAATTGGATGATTTAACCTCAGGAACACTTTGGATAGCCTTGGAAATAATCTTAGAATGCTTGAATTTGATTAAAAATCAAAGATGGTGAAACCCTCTTGGTAGGTTTTTGACCCGAGACTAAGAAGAGAGGGAGGAAGAGAGGAAAGTTGTTTTTGTATGTGTGGGCCGGCCTATATGGCATATATATAAGTATCTTTTTTTGTATAGTTAATTGTGTAAGAAAGTGAAGTTAAATAAAAGGTAGAAGGTATAAATGTAATGTGTAACAAGGTTTCGGCGTAAACACGAAATGAAAATGTAAAATTACTAAGAATAAAAATATAAATTCTTGGAGCATATTATGAAAATATTAAACTACGTAGGACACGTAGACGGATAATAATCCTAAGGATGGTTCATGTAAAATAACAATTTACGACAAACCGCGTAACACTTTGGTAAAATTGTAAAAGTAAAATTTTACTCAAAATTAATAATAATAAGATATGGATTGAAAATACTGGACAGGAAATTATGAAGTGTTACAATTCGTACAGAACCCAGAGTTCGTAAATGCAATCGTTTCAGGAGCAGATAGTCTCGACCCAAAGCTGAGAGAGGAATGATTTTTTGCTCGACAATGCTTATGGAGATAATACGTTGGAGGAGCTAAATGTAACAGTGATAATGATGGCACGCATTAAACCTACTGATGACAAGTCTATGCAATCCGACTTATTGATGTTGAGTTCATCAGTGAGGTAAATGCATTATAAATTGATATGATCAGTGGATTACTCTCAAAGAGTGATCATGAATGATCTGTCGTTGAGTGTACGCATTTATTGTATCAAGTTTTACATTTATATTTTGTCGACTATACCTAAAAACAACACTAACAGGCAGTGTACCCGATCAGATGTAGCTTCGTTGGTAAGTAGGGTGTCGATTACTAAGAGCCGAGTGCGTTAATCTTGGTTCTATCAATATTTTAGGTATCTATGTTAGTTTATCTATCGTTAATTCTAGATTATGGTTATATTTATAAGGTTTGTCCTGATCTAACGGTAAAAGGGGTTTTTAGTCTGAGAGACTGGCACGGGGTTTGTGGTGACTTAAATCTATTTAAAACACAATAACACACGCAAGCGGATAATTAGAAGATAGAAGAGCGGTCAAGCGAATTATATGGAAACTGTATTAACCATGATTAATCTGATTAAAATGCATGTTTATTTAAAACTGCAATGATTGACTTATCTCGAAGGGCACATCATTCCAAGATTTAGGCGGTACTTCTTCTTAAAACCTAGACATGCTAATTCTATCACAATTAGACGCATTCGCATAAAGCAAGCATTTGTTGATTATAATCTATCTTAGGTGTAACACCCCCATTTTCATATATCTCAGCGGAAGGGTCCTTTGGGGTGCTATGTATTAATACAACAACTCAAGCATAGAAAACGACTCGAAAAGAGACGTTTTTAAATACATTCATTCGAAATAAAAGTTTACATCACCGGTCCTCAAATTTTGATATTTGTTTTATTTATTTTTTATATTATTTTTATTATTACTTTTTCTTTTTTTTTTTTTTTTTTCTTTTGTACACATTTTTACAAATCATCTTCGAATGGATTTTATTTATTAGGCCTTCAAAAACATTTAGATTTTCCATCAAGCGACAACAAAATCTCCATCGCGAATTACCTTCAAGGACCCTAAGATAAAACATTGCTAAACGTCGAACAATAAGTTGAGTGAATCCATTGGTTCTATTAAATATAAACAATAAAATTTCCGAGCACAAGTATCATTTCTCAATATTCATCAGGATATAACGATGTGGCCAAACAAAGTTATATCGGGGGATTATTTATAAGCCTCATGACATTGAACGTTACCATATCAATATGTTGGGGTTCCCAACAAGGTATGCCTACTATACACCCTCGCTATGAGTGCATATTATTCTCTATACAACGCATCCGTTGTGTCATATTCCCTGGACCTTGGACGATAGCAGTCGTCGGGGATTGGAGGTGGCAGCCTCCTAGATAGTACTATTCCGCATGTATAAGCATATGCTATTTTCCGGCAATTAAACAATGCATTGATTTCCGAGGTCTTGTATCTAGCGAGTTAAGCTAAACTTTTAATATTTCATCCAGGTTAACTAGCATACAATCTCCCTTGTGTTCTATTTTAATATACAAGATGTTATTTCCCTCGCGGGTTTATAGAAAAACAATTCAAAGTGTTAAAAATGCGCAGGTATGAACCACTTAGTGATGTCGGACAGGAATACGATGGATAAAAACTTCGGAAGTTAGGTGCGTTAATCAAGGCAAGACCTATACCATAATTGTAACGGGTCTTAGGTTATAGTCGATAGAAAAATAAATGATTAATTCATTTAATTAAATAAGTATGATGTTATACATGTAGTTTATTGATGATCATGCTCTTGAAATATAATTATTTCACACTTACAGTTTTCTAGTTGTTTTAAGTGTTTTTTAATAGCCATGTTTTACTAGTATTGTCCAATTAGTCAAAAGCCCCAGAATAGGCCCACAAGTAAGTCCATTAAGGTTGGTTAGGTTGATATTATTAACCCCAAGACCAGGTCTTAGCCTATAATTAAGCCCAAAGTGGGTTTGGGGCTTTAAGCACATGTCCTAATATATCTATTTTGAATACATGGGGCCTAGATGGCCCAATTAGGCCTTATGGCCATTCAAGCTTGTTAATGAGTTGTATTTTAATTTTTGGGTTCTCGAGGTCGGGGACTTGTTTATTATCGTAAGTTAATTTTAATAACTCCCAAGAAGTGGGTCCTACACCTCGGTTTTAGTTACAAAAATCGCTTTACTCATAGTATAGTGTTCGGGTAGTGTAATTTTTTGTATACTTTTTGTTTACGAAAATAGGTCAGGAATTTATAAACGTAAATGGTATGATTTATATATTGTATATGCTTGGCTTCCTATTTAAGTCACTTTACAGATTTAACTTTTTTAGTACTCTTTTAGTCGCATACATATACATAGGGTTACTTTTTCATAACATAAGGCAAGTTACAATTCGGACTGATATTATACTCTTCCCCTATTTTTGATGCCATTTACTAACCTTAATGAATTTGTTTGACCATCCAAACTGGTTCAAAACTACCATGGATTTTATCTAGGTCTTATAGTTTTAACTTTTTAACCAACTCAGTACGTAAGTATGACTTTTTGTGCCATCTGTATAGCAAGGTCAGAATCCACTAGTTTTAGTGTTTTGTCCATAACTTACTCAATTTTTACATTCCAATGGGGATCCAATTTGCTACATGATCACAAGACATTTGTCTACAACTTAGAGTATTCAAATCAACTCTCAAAGTTACTCAAAATTCCAGAACTTACTGTTAACATCAGCCCATAATTTTTAGTGATTTCTAGCTAGTTTCAATAGTTGATTAAGCCATTTTTAACCTAGATCTATGCATGCATGGACAATTTCACCTCTTGATCATCATATATCATACATTTACATATACAATAAGGAAATCATAAATACAATAATAATGAAAACAAGTAGAGTTTTACCCCAAATAAATGATGAGAATGATCAATTGATCAAAAAAAACAATATAACCCTTCTACTCCAACTTTGATCTTCACCCAAATTATTTTAGATCACCATTTTCATTACCCAAAAACTTGATAAAAACTTGTTTAACTTCAGCCCCAAAATGTATGTAAACCTTCTTGAATACTTCTTTAAATCACTTCAAAAATATAAGAAACACACTAGGTAGTCATATTCACTAGTGTGCTCATTGTTTGATCTTCAAAATTTTTATAAGATGGGTGTTTGTGATTATTTTGGGACGGCAAGGAGGAGAGAAACAAGAGAGGAGATGAAGTTTTTATGAATAAAATGAGATGGAGTGTGGTGCTAGCTCTTTTATAAAACCTATGCATGCATTACATGCATTTTGGAAGAGAAGTTTTGACACATGGTTAAACCATGTGGTTCTTCTTGTGCCGCCCCACATGGGTGTGTTTTTAGTGGGATGAGTTTAAAAACTTGTCCCACATTTTGTAAATACGGGTATCGTCAAAGTCCGATATTTAAAAAGGTACGATTTGAAGCCGCTTTTCGTAAAACTTAAAAATAGTACGAGACACGAAAAATAAAAATGAATGTAATAAAAATATTTCTACGACATTTTGGAAATATAAACATCGATGCTTAACGTAGGATTCGCCGGTTCTTTGTAAACGTTACTTAAATTACAAGAGTAAGCCCTAATTTCTTCCCGGTTAGTCGTGAGTTCATATCCGGGTAGTCGTTGAGTTCATATTTTCCATACCTAAAAATTGAAAATTATAATTATACTCGAAATAAATTAACGACTGAATTGGAGGATTGTCACAGCCATTTCCACCCTAAAAAGGGCATCTTCGTCCTGAAGATCAATTCATCTTGTCGCCCGCTTCTTATTAAAATCAAAGAGATGTAGGTATTTCTTCCACATCTGGTCCTCCCGTTTCCATGTATACTCCGGTCCATGACTCGAGTTCCATCGAAATTTTACTATAGGGATCCGACTTTGCTTAAGTTGTTTCACTTCTCTATCCATGATTTCAATGGGTTCTTCGATGAAATGCAACTTAGGACACAGCAAACAATTTCTTTCATAAAACACTCACAGGACAAGGGTAAAGCAATAATGATAGAAGAACCTATAAAGTCTTTGAAAAAGAAAGATCTAATCAGGCTTGATGAAGAAGCTGCTAAAAGGTTACAAGCTGAATTTGATAAAGAAGAAAGGCTTGCAAGAGACAAAGCTGAAGAAGAAAAGATTAATGAAGCCAATATTGCTTGGGATGACATTCAAGCAAAAGTTAATGCTGATTACCATTTGGCCTGAAAAGACTGCCAAGCTTAAGATCAAGGAGAGTTACAATTTAAAGAAAAAAGCCACATTGTTATAATGAATCCTATGCGGAAATAAAGAAATCAATTTGCAGCTAAATAGAGCAGAGGAGAGAGAAATACAAACCACCAAACCAAAGATCAACAAGAAGAAGACAATGATTACTTACCTTAAGAACATAGAAGGTTGGAGCACAAAGACTTGGAAATCTAAAAGGACTTTGATTCTATCAAAGAATTGTTTGACAAAGCTTTCAAAAGGGTAAACATGTTTGTGGATTCAAGAACTGAGTTGGTAGAGGGTAGTTCAAAGAGAGAGGCACTGAGCTGGAACAAGAGATCACTAAAAAGCAAAAGGTGGATGATGTTCAAGAAACAGCTGAAGTGGATGATGATCAAGAAGCAGCTAAGGTTAAAGAGCTCATGGAAATTATTCCTGATGAAGAGGAAGTAGCAATTGATGCTATTCCTTTGGCTGTTAAGTCTCCAAAGATTGTTGATTGGAAGATCCACAAAGAAGGAAAGAAAAGCTTATTATTCAATCATAAGAGGTTGTGATGGAAAATTTTAAATGTACTGTTCTTTGAAGTTCAAATCTTAAAAGTTTTGACAGGGAAGATTTGGAAGACTTGTACAAGTTGGTAAAAGCTAGATATGGATCAACAAGAGCAGTGGAAAACATGGATTATTTGTTATGGAATGATATGAAAACAATGTTTGAACCACATGTAGAAGATGAAATTTAGAAGCTGCAACAAGGATATAAAGTGTTGGAATGGAAGCTATATGACTCATGTGGAGTACATTTCTTGAGAATGCAGTCTATGCAGATATACATGTTGGTAGAGAAGAAGTATCCTCTTACACCACCTATACTTTCATAGATGTTAGAAAAGAAGCTTCAAATTGATTATGAAAGTAAAATGGCTTATCAGCTGTGCAAATTGATCATAAAACAACTTAAGAATCAATGAAGTGTTTGGAAGCATCCTCCTAGTGATTATAGAGCTTTTAAATGAAGAAACTTGATGATTTTGAAGAAGAATATCAAGTTTAGGGGAGGATTGTTAGGATTAAAAGCCTTCTTAATGTTGTTGGAGTTACTGCTGCTCTTATTGATGTTACTATTGCTAGAGGAAGTTACTACTGCTAGAGGAAGTTACTACTGCTAGAGGAAGTTACTACTGCTAATGGAAGTTAAGACTGCTTAGAGATAAAGACTGGAAAATATGCTAAGTAGTTACTGCTGCTAGTGTAAAGTTACTATTGCTAGTGCATATTAGTGTTGCTCGAGGACTTGGTAAGAAATCATGCTAAGTAGTTACTACTGCTGGCAAAAGTTACTATTGTTAGTACAAAGTTAATGCTGCTGAAGGAGTTAATGCTGCTAGTGAAGAACTTAGTACTGTTGAGTTAGTTAGTACTGCTTATGTGATTTGTATGAGATATTTTGGTAAAAGATATGTATAAGTCATTTGTTTAAAAGATTTAATATACTTAGGAAAGTATTGTAAGCCGTTTAGGACTCCTTGGTGTATAAAAGGAGGTTCTAGGGCATAGAGATTGACACAACAATACAGAAAAATATATGAGTCATTCATAGAATTATCATAGCTTCAAGGTTTTATAACCTTAATACTTTGAGAGTATTCGTATTATTTGCTTAATAATATTAGAGCTTTTATGTTTTGTTGAATTATATGTTTTACTGTTTCATTGATAATTCTTCTTAATATTAAAGATTAGATTCCGCATAATCTTTAATACATTCAAACAAAGTTTCTACTATAGTTGTGTTAGATTTATCTAATATAACTAAACCTTAAAAAAGCATAAGGAATTTGATCTATTGAAGTGGGATCAACAATAGACCATCTCATGATTCTTCTTCTGTGAGTCCTTCTCGCAAGAGGAGTAGATCCCATGTTGCATCTGTAGCGTTATCTTCACCCATACTGGTGCTATTTTTTACGTACCGTGCTAATCTTTTACCATCACCTAAGTGGATTAGGAGTCATGAGTTAGTGATGGATTTGAGAGGTTTAGTTTGGCGGAGGGGTTCTTGAGCGTCTAGGTATAGAGGGAATGATTTAGAGATGGATGATAATGTTGAGAGGAGTGATGAGATTGATATTGACCCCGAGATTCAGGCAGAGATTGAAGAGTGTATCGCTTATGCGGATGCTCTTAGAGTTAGAGGGATTGATGCTAGAGTTGTAGTTGAGGCTGTTGATCGAGAGGAGATCAAGATGGGTGCAAAGAGGCATGTCCGGTGAGCGTTAGAGTTGGACTAGCTGTTACTCACCAGTATAGTGATGATTTACCCGTGCCTGCTCAGGAGGAGGGAGCTGTAGAGGTCACGTATAAGACATTGGGAGATCTAGTTCGAGGTTTCATGATCATATGAGGAGATTCGGTTCACGTGTTCAGGGGGATATTGAGAGTATCTAGAGGATCATGGGTACACTGGAATCCTTAAGCGATAGGACAGCAGAATGCTGATATGTTGGAGAGGATATAAGAGCTGAAGAGGGATAATAGGAGACTTAGAGACATGATAGATGTTGCGAGTCAAGAGTTTACCCGGTCTCAGCATCGGGAGCTGCGTGTTCCGAAGAAGATGAGACAGATTCGACGTTTCAGATTTTATGATCGTATGAGGATTGCTAGGCTTGAGGCTTGTGCCAGGAGGCATTTGGGCTACCGTTCTTAGATTATTCTTAAGTATCATAGTGGTTTTGAACTGTACAGCACCTTAGTAGTAGTAGTTATTAGGGATTTGTAATCATAGATTTTTGAACACTGTTGTTAACCATAGTATTGTTGTTATGAAATCTAATGATTACTATTCTATGTTCGATATTCTCGACTTAATAATATATTTTCTTTTGCTTGTTGCATGCTATATTATTACAAAATTGTGGCATTATCATAAAGTTATTGTGATCATGTATTTCCGTATAACGAGACTTGTTATTTTATTCGAACCCCGTTAACAATCTCGTATCACCGTAAAATTTCATAGTGTTGTGTATTGTTATGTTGTAGGACAATGCCTAACACACGATCTGGAGCATCGAGGACACGTGAAGGAATTAACAAACAAATTGGGAACACGAATGGCAGGAGCATTGGGAGCTCGCGACGTCGCCAGAAACCTTGAACCCTTTATAGGAGGTGGGGGTGAACAGGAAGAAATAAGTGGAAATGAAGGAAATGGAAATTGAGTAAATGGAAATGGAGGAAATGGAAATGGAGGAAATGGAGATGGAGGAAATGGAAATGGAGGAAATGGAAACGGAGGAAGAAATGGCTATAACTTTAGAGGATTTATGCCTGCTCGAGAGTGCACATATCAAGACTTCCTGAAGTGCCAGCCCCTTAGCTTTAATGGGACGGAAGGAGTTGTTGGGTTAACTCGTTGGTTCGAGAAGATGGAAATGGTGTTCCATATTAGCAACTGTCCGGAGAAGTACCAAGTGAAGTATGCTACGTGCATACTACTGAACAATGCTCTAACTTGGTGGAACTCCCATAAGAGAACAATTAGGATTGAGGCCCGCTTTATGACAGGAGTTGGGGCAGAGCCTTATAAAGTGATAACAGTGGTGTATTGTCCAAGAAACAAGATCCAGAAGATGGAAACCGAGTTATGGAACTTGGCTATGAAAGGAAATAACTTGACTGCTTATACCAGAATATTTCAGGAATTGGTGCTATTATGTACTAGAATGGTCCCAAATGAGGAGGACAAAGTTGAGAGATTCGTTGGAGGTTTGCCTGACAATATTCAGGGGAAAGTAATCGCTGTTGAACCCACTAAACTTCAAGATGCAATTCATATTGCCAACAACTTAATGGATCAAAAGCTGAAGGGATATGCTAGAAGTGCTAAAAACAAGATAAGGTTGGAGAACAACCCGAGAGACAATCGTAGGCAGCAACCAGTTTTCAAGTGGCAAAATGTTGGAGGCTAGAATGTGGCAAGAGCTTACACGGCTGGGAATAATGAGAAAAAGGGGTATATTAGATCTCTTCCCTACTGCAACAAGTGCAAGTTGCACCATGCAGGACCGTATACTATGAGATGTGGAAACTATAAGAGAGTCGGTCATATAACTAGGGATTATAAGGTCACTGTTACTCCAAACACCCAGAGAGCCCTAGTTGGGAATTAGCCGGGTATTGTTTGTTATGAGTGTGGAAGGCTGAGACATTTTAGGAAAGATTGTCCTAAGTTGAGGAATCAGAACCATAGAAACAAGACTGGAAACAAGAATGGAAACAAGACTGAAAACCAGACTGGAGGTAATGAAGCTACAACAAGGGCTTATACCATTGAAGGAGGAGCAAACCCCGATTCTAACGTCGTTACGGGTACGTTCCTTCTCAACAACTATCATGCTTCAATGTTATTCGATTCGGGTGCCGATAGGAATTTTGTGTCGTCTACCTTTAGTGCTTTGCTTGATGTTGCACCATCCACTTTAGATACTAGTTATGTCATAGAACTTGCCGATGGAAGAATTTTAGAAACCAATGTTTGTCCTTAGAGGCTTGTATATTAGTTTTGACCTTTTGCCTTGGTCAAGGGCATTCGGTTAGGATCTGTAATAGGGTTGCTATATAAGTGTATACTATTTGACGAATCATTGGCGAAGTACCACATGTTGATAGTTTGTGACGAGAAGGTCGTCCGTGTCCCTTATGGAGATGAAGTGTTGATAATCTGAGGTGATGATTGTGACAACAGAAGTAAGTCGAGGCTGAATATCATATCATGTACGAAGACCCAGAAGTATATGCATAAAGGATGTCAAGTTTATCTAGCGCAAGTTACATCCAAGAAGACTGAGGACAAGTCAGAGGAGAAGTGACTTGAGGACGTGCCGATTGTACGGGAATTTCTGAAAGTCTTTCCAAGAGACTTGCCTGGCCTACCACCTGCTCGACAAGTTGAATTTCAAATCGACTTAGTCCCTGGTGCTGCACCTGTAGCACGAGCCCCGTATCGATTAGCACCAGCCGAATTGCAAGAGTTATCTACTCAGTTGCAAGAACTTTTTGACAGAGGATTTATAAGACCTAGTTCCTCACCTTGGGGAGTTCCGATTTTGTTTTTCAAATATAAAGATGGATCTTTTTGGATGTGTATCGACTACCATGAACTAAACAAACTTACTATGAAGAACCGATACCCACTTCTGAGGATCGACGATTTGTTTGATCAACACCAAGGGTTAAGAGTCTACTCTAAGATCGACCTGAGATCTGGTTATCACCAACTCGAAGTTCATGAGGAAAACATTCCAAAGACAGCATTTAGGACTCGCTATGGTCACTATGAGTTCTAAGTAATATCGTTTGGCTTGACTAACGCACCAGTAGTATTCATAGATTTGATTAATCGAGTGTGCAAACCGTACCTAGATAGATTCATGATTGTATTTATCGATGATATTTTGATCTACTCTAAGAGCAAAAAGGAGCATGAAGGGAACCTTAAGTTAATTATAAGGTTACTTAAGAAGGAGGAGTTGTACGCCAAGTTTTCAAAGTGTGAGTTTTGGCTGTCAAAGGTACAATTTCTTGGTCACGTGATTGATAATGAAGGCATTCACGTTGATCCAGCTAAGATTGAGTCCATCAAGGATTGGGCGTCACCCAAGACACCAACCGAGATTCGTTAATTTTTAGGTTTGGCCGGTTACTACCGACGATTTATTGAAGGTTTCTTAAAAATTGTTAAGCCTATGACAAAGTTGACTCAGAAGAGCGTGAAGTTTGATTGGGGAGAAAAGGCAGAGGCTGCATTTTAGTTGTTGAAACAAAAATTATATAGTGCGTCAATTTTGGATTTACTCGAGGGAAGTGAGAACTTTGTGGTATACTATAATGCTTCGCATAAATGGTTGGGTGCGGTTTTGATGCAAAAGGAGAAGGTCATAGCTTACGCATCTCGCCAACTCAAGGTTCACGAGAAGAACTATACTACACATGACCTAGAGCTTGGTGCAGTAGTGTTTGCCTTAAAGATATGGAGACACTATCTGTATGGTACAAAGTGTGTCATGTTCACTGATCACAAGAGTTTGCAACACATTCTCGATCAGAAGGAGCTGAACATGAGACAACGACGGTGGTTAGAGTTGTTGAGCGACTACAACTGTGAGATTCGATATCATCCAGGAAAGGCAAATATGGTGGCTGATGCCCTGAGCCAAAAGGAGAGAAGCAAGCCGCTACTAGTTCGAGCCTTAGTTTTGACTATTAGTTTGAACCTTCCTAAGCAGATTTTGAGTGCTCAATCTGAAGTCAGAAAAGAAGAGAACTCCATCAACGAAGATCTACATGGTATGATTAATAAGCTTGAACCTCGTGTTGACAGAACGTTATGTTTGAACAATCAAAGTTGGATTTCGCATTTCGGTGACCTAAGAGCTTTGATTATGCGTGAGTCTCATAAGTCAAAGTATTCCATCCATCCTAGATCGGATAAGATGTATCAAGACCTGAAGAAGTTGTACTGGTGGCCCAACATGAAAGCAGAATTTACCACCTATGTCAGTAAGTGTTTAATGTGTGCCAAGGTTAAGGTAGAATATCAGAAGCCGTCCGGTTTGTTGGTTCAACCGGAAATCCCACAATGGAAATAGGAGAATATAACAATGGATTTTGTAACTAAATTGCTAAAGACGGCAACCGGTCAAGACACGATTTAGGTAATCGTTGATCATCTCACTAAGTCTACTCATTTCTTACCTATGAGAGAAGATGACACGTTAGAGAAGTTAACGAGACAGTACTTGAAGGAAGTAGTCTCAAGGCATGGAGTGCCAGTTTCAATCATCTCTGATCGTGATGGGAGATTTACCTCACATTTTTAGAAGTCTCTAAATAAAGCATTAGGTACTTGATTGGATATGAGTATGGCTTACCATCCACAGACTGATGGTTAGAGTGAGAAAACCATCAGATGTTAGAGGACATGTTACGTGCATGTGTACTCGACTTTGGAAAAGGTTAGGACAGACACTTACCGTTGGTGGAATTTTCGTATAACAACAGTTACCATACCAGCATTAAGGCTGCTCTATTTGAGGCGTTGTATGGGCGCAAGTGTCGATCACCTATCTGCTGGGCTGAAGTTGGAGATAGTCAGCTCACTGGCCCAGAGATCATCCACGAGACAACTGAGAAGATCGTTCAAATTAAGAGTCGTATCCAAGCCGCCCGCGATCGTCAAAAGAGCTATGCCGACGTAAGACGAAAACCCCTTGAGTTTCAAGTAGGAGATAAGGTCATGTTGAAGGTATCGCCTTGGAAGGGAGTGATACGCTTTAGCAAACGGGGAAAGCTGAACCCACGTTATATTAGACCTTTTAAGATCATTGCTAAAGTAGGAACTATTGCCTACCAACTTGGACTCCCAGAGCAATTGAATAGAGTTCATAGTACGTTTCACGTCTCGAATTTGAAGAAATGCATGTCTGACAAACCTCTTGCTATACTGTTGGACAAGATCCAAGTTGACGACAAACTGCATTTCATCGAAGAACTTGTCGAGATCATGGACCGTGAGGTCAAGCGTCTAAAGTTGAGTCATATTCCAATTGTTAAGGTACGTTGGAACTCTAGGAGAGGTCCTGAGTTCACATGGGAGCGTGAAGACCAAATGCAGAAAAAGTATCCGCATCTTTTTGCAGATCTTAAACCTACGTCTAATACTACGTCTTAAGCTTTAAGGACAAAGCTCTTCTAACGGGGAAAGGATGTCACACCCCATAAATTTCCGTTTAATAAATTAGCCATTTCCGTTTGCTAATTTAAATTTTTAGTGTTTCGTTTAACTTTTGCGTTTAACCGGAAGTTGTTCTGTTATTATCTAAGAATCGTTACTGAGAGTGAACCGGGTTACCAAACGTTGTAGTATTTTGGAAAGATCCATGTTTTAGCATTTTAAGGCAATATCTAAAATTTCATAATTTTTTGTGATACCGTTACTCGTTTTTGTTATTTGCGTGCTACGTGTTTTATTTGATCAATATGTGCAAGTTAGGAACCATGGAAATTAATTCACCTCAAACCCACCAACTCTTGCATGGTGGAGACCACAATGGTACCCTCCTTGGCTTTATCCTTACCGAATACACACACACATGCATGCATGGGATGGCATTTTGAATTTTGAATCAATAAGACACACATATGCCATCACATGACTAGTTTTTGTCCACCATAAGCCCCATTGGTAGATCAAATTGGTCCCCTTTTGGCCTCTTATCCTCTAGCCGACGCATGCTTCATCACACACTCTTGGTGTGTGAAATTTTGTTCTTATATATCACATGTATATCTCATTCATTCCTTCATTATTCACACACACAAACTTTGAGTTCTCTCACTTCCTTTTTGCTCTATGTCTCTTGTTCGAACCACCTCAAACACACACATAAACTCATAATTTTTCAATCTTGATCAAAAATATTTGAAGATATTATGTTCGTGGTTGATATTTATTGTATTCGGGTTATTTTTAAACAACGTTTAGGTTGTTTCTAGTCATCAATCGTCCTTCTAAACTACTTCTTTTTGTAAGTCTCTTAATCTTTTTAAAACTTGTACTTTTATGATCATCTTAATGCATACATACTAGTTGTATAACTTGTTTCGTAAAGTTATAGATTTTGAAACTGCGTAAACCTTAAAAGGTTGTATGTACTACTCGAAAATAATAAAAGAAAATATAAGAAACGTATAGTTTTGTGATCGTGGTTATTTTTGTATGATAAAAATGTTAACTTATGGCTTATTATGTTCGGCTTATTTAAATAAGCTTATGAGAAGCTTATTTGTTTGTATTTGAGCTTAATGGGCTTATGTTTGGTTCTGCCCAAAAAAGAAAAGAAAGGAAAAGTGTTTGTTTAGCTTATTTTGTTCCGGCTTATTTTTATGTGGCTTATTTTCTAGCTTATTCGGCTTAACAAATAAGCCCGAATATAGCTTATTGGGCTCTTAAGCTGCATCCCATAACCACAAGCTCAAAACCAACGAGCTTAAATAAATAAGCTCAAGGTTCGGCTTATTATTACTTGGCTTATTGAGAGCTTATTTCTAGTTCATTAATAAGTCGCGTGTTTATTATTTAATGTTTTGCTTATCGGACTAAATGGATAAGTTAAAACTCGTGTTTTTTACTTAACGGGCCAAGGCCCAATACGAATACAATACACCATGGCATAAAACCCACGGTGTAGCTTATTGAATAAGTTCATAAATAGCTTATTTGGTAAAGTACGACTTAGATGCTTTACGTTTAACTTATCTTAAATGTTAGACATTACGGATTATGAAATTAGGCTTATTGGGCCTAAAAGCTCAATAAGGGCACAAATGGTCTTTTGACTAGATATTAAAAGGGATTTGATGATGCATAGTGGTAATGGTGTAATATAGATTGAAAGTGATTTGAAAATGGTTTTTAAATAAAGTCTACGACTTTGGAAAACGTGTAAAAATGAACTGGTTAAGCCGAAATTTTTATAAATTATTTCTACTTAGAAAATACTAGAACTAGATACGAGAATTTAGTAAGATGCCGAACAATATATATATATATATAATTCTACCAAGTCATTATATGTATATAATATTAATATACATACTATTATTTATCGTTTTACTTAAGAAAACATTTTAACTATTATACGAACACAAGCGTTAAATTTTTGTAAACATATTAACAAAAGTACACTAGTATATATTTATGCATTATCTGTAATTTTTTTACTACTCCGATATTAAATTGAACATTCATTACATAGGTTGTTTTCACGAATTGTCATTCGTTATCGTGTGATTTTATTCTAGACTATACTTCTTCAATTAACCAATCAAGGTGAGTTCATAGCCCCACTTTTATTCGTTTTGAATAATTATTTTATAACTTAGGGTGAGAAACATTTCTTGCTTTTAAAATTGGACACAAGTACTATACATGAGAAATTCCCCATTTACGTGTTGCCTAAGTAACATTTAGACCACTATTGCCCGAATTATCATGAATTGTTAATCACCTTTAACCAACTGGCTGGTTAAGTGAGCGCGAGTGAATAAATAGATCTATTGGGACTAATTATCCCTATCCGGGTAAGAAGCACTTACTAGTTCGAGTTTGCCAAGAACTAACGGATATATGTCATGTCGAAACTAGTTAGGTGGTCTTTGGTCGGACACCTAAAAAGAAAGCCTTATATAGCAGTGTACATGCTATCTTTCAGTATTAGCTTCGGTGTTATGAGCTTAGTGCAACGTAAATGCCTCTTTATGTGAAGTTGTATCTCCTATAACTGTCGCATATGTTTTGATAATCTTGTGGTCCACACTAATTATGTTTGAACTAAACCTATGAATTCACCAACTTCATGTTGACGTTTTAAGCATGTTTTTCTCAGGTGCTTAGCATGGATGTCATTGCTTGACTTATGTGAAGTCTATTTTCCCGGACTAGTTTACTAGAAATTATCTATGTCTTTAAATACCGTTGTTGAACTTATTTAAGCTTCTGCATTTTAACTCTTGAATCTTTTAAATTTGATCGATGTAAACTTATTAATATTTTAAATTTATGCAACAGTGTTTATTTTTAAAACGTACCCATAGAGGTTGTTCTTTATGCTTTGTACTTGAGATATTCAGTGATGTCACGCCCCCGGACGCTTAATCGGACGAGACCCTATTTGGGGGTGTGACATTTCCTACCACAACAATCATGACATTAAAATGACCACTCCCTTGCCCCCTTTTCTTTGTGCACAACGCAACAAACACCCCTTTAACCAAAACGTTTTGCTTTCGAGTTTCTATTTTTATGACGATCAACTTGTACAACTAGCATTTAGACACCATAAGAAGCATAAAAGTACAACTTAAAAAAAGTTTAGATAACTTACAAAGATTGATGATTTTCGGTTGGATTTTGACACAAGGAACAACGCAAACGTTGTTTAAGCAATAACCCGGACACTAAAATCAACACAAGACTTTTATATCTTTAAGTTCTTGATTAAAGTTGTGTTTGTGGAATCAGACGAACCAAAAGAAAAAGAGAGGAGAGAAATGATTTTGAAATGATACATGGAATGTGTGTTTAAGGTTGAGACAAAACCTTATGTACCATACTAGGACATAGTTAAGCTAAAATTTTGCCACCCTTGTCCCCTTTTGTTTCTTCTAACCGGCCAAGGATCCAAAGAGGGTCGGGATTGCTTCTTTTTGTATCGGGTTCACTTAAAATTCAAAGTTCATCAATTTAAAAACATTACCCAAAGTTCCTTAGTATTTTTATTGAACTTAAAAACATTTTTCCAAGAACCTAGATTATTTACACGACATATTTTCAAAATAAACTTCCTAAAATTCATTTGAACATTATCAGACGTGTCAGGACCAAAATACGAGTTTAGTTTAAATTTAAACAAAACCCTTCTCACAAGTTTAGAAGTATCTCAACTTCAAAATATAACTTGTCATCTTAGACTTGTCCAAAACTTCACTTTTACGACCATTACGGACTTTACTTAAATTTTACAAAAACACTCGTTTTCTGATAACTTTTAAATCACACCTCAACGATTTACGTTCTAGACGAACGTTACCTCAAATTACGAAATTAATTATCAAATGAGTTTGTTATTTTCACCCAAAATTATTTTACCCGTTCTCGAATTAACTGTCGTGCCAGTACGCGCTGTGTGACAATTTTCGCGGAACACGGGAAAACTTCCTGGAACGCATTAAAATGACAGCATAAACACTCCGATATAGAAAGATGAATCAAAAGTGATTCACTTACAGAACTCAAAACTCTCTCAACACCCGGTTAAACCGTAACCGTTTCACGTAGAATGAGTCAACCGAAGTCCACTTTTCAGTTTTCTCCAAGAAAATTAACAAAATCAAGAGACACCGATATAATTATAGTATTTTAAAATACTAAGATTCGGGAAAAGTTTACTGGTTATCACAGTCTAACCCCCTTAAAGTAATTTCGCCCCAAAATTCAACTCAAATCATCAAGCACAACAACAACAAAATTTTAATTCCTCAACATAACGCACTAGTTCTCTACCGATTCAGTCTCTTTAAGCGAGGTTTCTCTTGATTCCCCTAGAGACTTAGTTCTAAAGTTCAGTCCTTACACTTCCTTATGATCTATCTAGATCCCGTTTCACGCAACATGATAGTCTTTCCTACTATCTCCTCAACTTGATAGTTCTCACTAACCTTTGGATTACATATTCGGTCGGGTGTCCGGATATGATCTAGTCCTCGACGTGACAATAATACTCTTAAAGCATTTGTCAGTATCTAGTCCCTCGGTTGTTCTATTCAGTGATTTTAGTCCTCCAAGAGGTATGTGTTCCACACATCACAACTTACGCATTGCTCTCTCAACATCATCTGGGGTTCACTCACCATAATCTGCTTAAACTCTTCCAAGTAGATTTTACTAGTTTCTAGTAACTCGGGTTTCACTAGAAGGATCAAGATATCACTTAGAAATGCATTACTCAAAATCATATCGGGTTTCAAATCTTCTTACTACAATTATGGTCAAGTCTCCTTGTAACTCCACAGGGTTTTACCTAACTTCGCGTTCTTCCAACGTAACGGTTCGACATGGCAACTTGAATATTTTTCAAGTTCCACATAGGTGGGGAATAAGTGCACGAGAGGTCTCACAAGAATGGAAGTACTATTCTAGGTGAGTGACAAACCATGTCACCAACCGGCATAGACAACGATGTACCTAAGTACCGAACGTATCAACTCATATACGAAAACATACTACCATCCATTGACTTTCAAATCTTGTACAAATCACCCTAATATTATCATAACTATGACTTCAATAAGAGTCAACTATCGACTGATACTAATTAGTTCCTAACTACTACCACTGAGACTACTTAGTTTAGATCTAACACTAACTGAAGCTACACGGTTTAGTGATGTACAAAAAGTCCTAACCATCCTCACACAGCCTAGTGCTCTCTACGACTCATCTCCTGCTCTAAAGTAGTAACACAGCCCCTCATCTCCTGAAGCTCACGCTGCATCATGGCTTGCTGTACCAACATATCATGGATCAACATGTGATCATCATACCTAGCCTGTGACATCTCTGCCATCCGGGCGTCAACACGTCTTACCCATGCCTCCAATGCCAACACTGGCCTCCACAAGGCTCTAAAAGTTACTGTGGCCCTTTCTTGCTCTCGCTCCAGGCTCCTAAGCCTGTAGCGTTGAGAAAAGAACTCATCCCTAGCCTCTCTCAACCTAGCATACAACTCCCTCAAATCCCTATCATAACCCTCCAACGAAGTAGGTGGTAGTGCATCCAAACGCTATGTATGATCTTGGAGTATGCTCTCGTGAAGCTCTAACTGCGCCCCCACCTCTAAGAACTGATCCTCATCTACCGATATAGTGGTTGCTAGGGGAGTCACTGGTGAAGCTATGGGTGATGGAACTACTAGGGATGATGGTGGAACTGGTAAGGAACCAGGCGACCACTCAGGAGATGGCGATGTCTGAACAGGTGCAGCTGGTGGTACATAAGTAGGAATGTTAGTATAAACCTCGCCATCCTCAGGATCTACCCATGTAACAAGGGTGGGTTATTAAAATGCAGATATCCTATCTGCTCCCTCATGCTCTGGCACAAACCTAGAGCTCTATCCTACCTCAAACTTATTGGGCATCAAGCCCTCTCCTAAAGCCAACTCACGGCGTCTTAACGCCCCATATCCAAGACCTAAAGGCTCACCAATGGCTGTATCCACAACCAGAAATGCCTGCTACTGACCCTCAGGTGTAGCCTCCTCCTCCTCCTCCTCCTCCTCTGAACCAGGACCCTCGTCCTCTAAATCATGACCCTTGTCATCTAAACCAGGACCCTCGTCCTCTGAACCAGGACCCTCATCCTCTAAACCAGGACCCTCATCCTCTGATCCCTCTCTCTCAGCATCTGAATCCGAACTCTCCTCCTCAGTGTCCTTTACAAGCTTTGATGTACCCCGATACCTCTTTCGTATGGGAAGGGTCAGAGATGATGGTGATGGTGTCTTGTAAGAGGATATATACCTCTTATGAAAGGAAGATGGAGACAACGCAGTTGCCTCCGCTATTCGGGCTGACATGCCTGGGGATAGGGTCGGCTGAGTACGCACGGCCATATGTGCGGTCCTACGGTGGAATGAAACTCGGGTGGGTGAAGCCTGAGTGAGTGGGTGATCGGGTGACAATGGTGCGGTGGAATCCGATGAAGCTGAGGAATGTGATGAGGTGATCCTAGTATCTGATGGCTCCGAAACCTCAAACTCCCCATCAGTAATGGGTGCCCTAGTAACTAATGGCTGAAACTCCTCTATCTTTGAGGGAGCCTCCTCTGGGTCAGACTTAATATCCGTACAACTAAGTATGCCTGCCTAACTTCCGCATAAGGGTCATCATGTAATAGGGTGGGCACTCGAGAGCTCTGAGCTCCGACAGTCTATGAGCTAATCTCTAGATCAGGGTGAGCTGGGGTAGACATGACCTGTGATAACACGGTAAAGGGTATAAGTACTCACATAAAATGCCATTACTCAAATTATCAGCATAATTTGCTTACATATAGTAATCAACATAACGCTTGAAATTAGGTGTTCGTAACCGTATATATGTATATATATATATACGTATATACGTATATATATACGTATATACGTATATAAATAATATTATATTATATAATATATATACAGAATATATATAGATATATATAAATATATAATATATAAGAGTATATAACTATATACGTATATAAATATACGTATATATATACGTATATAAATATACGTATATATATTACGTAAATATATAACGTATAAATCATAAGAAATACCGTATATAAATACGAATATAGTATATAAACGTATATATATACGTATATATCTATAACGTAAATATGTATATACGTAAATATATATCCTTAAATATAAATACGTATATACGTAAAATATATACGTATATATAGATACGTATATATACTTACGATAATAAATAACACCTTAGTAAATATATACGTATATATATATTACTATATATATACGTATATATAATATACGTAGTATAAAAAACGTAAATATATATACGTATATATATACGTATATATATATATATATATATACGTATATATACATAATATAAATATATACGTACTATATTACGTATAAATAATAAATAGATATACGTATATCTGATATATATATAAAAGATATAACTCTTATATATATCAGGTATACCGAAAAGGTACGAACGGTGTCAAACAAGTACCAAAAGGAATGATACAGTCATAAATCGCCTTCAGGGCAACATGAACACCAGTACAAAGCTACCACGGAACACATCATTAATAAACCTCCTCCTTCGCATAGAAATACCCAACAACACCAACATACATATCACCAAGTTTCTTAGGGCATCATGCAATAGCAACAATAGAGGCAATCATGAAAACTACTTAGCAATCAACAACAACCTAAACCCAGAAACCTCAAATATGCTGCTACGCATATCTTATACCACACCGTCACACTCGACGTGACAGTACATATTACATAATAGTTACTTCAAGTGTCAATTTCATTTTCAGGTGGTCTTAGACTTTAACATTTTTTCAACATTATCCCTCTCATAAATATTTAAATCAGACTTTACATTTTTTTCATCCCTCTCCCTTAACATAACTTAAGAAAACTACCCTCATCATTTCATAGTCCTTCATGAATTAGGCATAGTTGATCAGGCTATGCGTAATTTAGAAAAGCTATGAACTGCTCGGGCTAGTTAACTTTCATCATGTTTAAGGTTTTTCAAAACTCTAGTTTGGTTATAGTTGCGTTTTCTTTTTTATTTTAAAAAGGCATTCTCTATAACCTTGGCTCTGATTACCAATCTGTTACACCCCGTGAGCGGCGAAAACACGAGAGTGTGACATAATGATTCACATTGCACAAGATACAAGAACATACCATCCGAAGTTACAAAAGATTAATTTACAAAGGTTTCGTGTTTCATTCTTGATAAGTAAGACCTCAATATTAAATCCCAAACCCCCAAGGGTGCACATCTTTAATCTCTAATACCATCAATTTACCTTTATCAAAGCACACCTAAAAATGATACTCGAAAACATCAACAATAATGTTGGTGAGCTCGTAGGTTTGAAGGAAACCCAGTAGCTGTGCCAATATTTCAAACAGCGGACAATTGTGCAATATGACAGTGAATATATGCAAAAATACTCAAAACCCATGACTTAGCATCCCCGCTAATCATGTAGCATGACCTAGCATCCTCGCTAGTCATTAAACCAACATATACTAATGCTCTTGGAGTCGTAACTTCGAGGTCATGCGCAATTAAAGGCCTATATGCTGGAGCATTTACTTAGGACAGACCCTTCACAAACATAGCAAATACATGCTATTCACATACCTTGCCATGCACCTCGATGCATGAAAGTACAATCATACCACATAATATTCACATATCAGTCATAAGCACAAAAATTGTCCCAAAAACGAAACCACGTTTCATATAGTTCAGAAAATTAGTTCAAAACACATTTGAGTATCATTTTCCCCCAACAGAAAAGATTTAAAAAGTGTGGCTACGAGAACTCACATCGACAGATGATAATAACCGCATAGATAATCTCTACATAATGCACAAATAATCTTTACAACGCACAACGGTACCCGTCCACGACCTAACATTAATTTTCACCTTATTAATTGCCTTATTGTACAAGCGTTCGTCTTTACTCACACCAAATTCTTACTCTTATTACAAAACCCTTATTCTTATTTCAAAACCCTTATTCTCATTACGAAACTCTTTATTCTCACAAAACCCCTATTCTTATTTCAAAACCCTTATTCTCATTATGAAACTCTTTATTCTCATCACAAAACCCTTATTCTTATTTCAAAACTCTTATTCTCATTATGAAACTCTTTATTCTCACCACAAAATCCTTATTCTTATTTCAAAATGTTTTGGTACCATGGTTGTGTGATAAATATGTGAAACAACTCGATGCACTTGGGCTAAGTGCGACATCAACACAAAATACTCAAAATAGACTCCTCAACAAACACGAGACAATCGTCCAAGCTGATCAAAATATTATATGAGAAAACGAATAAATCCAAAAGATCCGAAATAAAAGAATAACATCTCTGCAACGTTAAAGTATGTACATAAATATATATATATATAATAATAATAATAATAAAATAATACTATTTTATTATTTTTGTCTTTTTATCGGGCTAAACGGGGTCAGTATAAAATCTTGCCATCTTAGTATGTCCACGTCCGATCGTTTAATCTTGCCACTTAATGTTTATTAAAAGTCACCTTTTTGTCCTTTAGTCGAGTCGATACGAAGTAATTTTTCTATAATATTTTCTAAGTGTGGTCCATTTTTATAAAATCTGACATGACTCGTTCGTTTGCAAGAGGTTCCCAAGGTTCTCAAACCTTAATATCAACATTTTAACAATTTCTTAAAGTTTCGACAAAATGCCAAAAGTCCATGTTTACATAGCGTTTACTCAATTATAACTAAAATTAGCCATTTTCCACTTTCGTAAATATTCATTTACCAATCTATCCATCTTAAAAGTCTAGGTTATCCAATTTTTTTTCCTATTGGGCCCAAAATCCCAATGTTAGTACGATAACATTCGTTAAGTCCCATATAGCCATTTTAATTCCAATTTGAGTCCATTAATCCATTTACTTATCATTGGGCCTTACGGCCCATTAAAGTTTGAGAATTAGCCTGAAAACTGTATACAAGTCCAAAACCTTAATACAAGCCCAACATATAAGCCGAATTCAAAATAAGCCATAAGCCCGAATATAAGCCAAATTTAAAATAAGCCATAAACCCGAGAAACTTATTAAGCTCAAAACCAAAACAATATAAGCCAAACCAAATAAGCCGAATGCCATAATAAGCCATAAGCCAATGTAAGCCGAAACTAAATAAACCAAAACCAAATAAGCCGACTTAATAAGCCACTATTTAAACCGAGTGAGTTATTGGGCCGATCCCAATAACCTCACCTCACTTTCGGTTGGGCTGACACCAACTAAACAAAGCCTAAAATCAAATAAGCCCAAAACTAGCTTATTTTTAAGCCACGTTTCGCAATAAGCCCCAATAAGCACTAATAAGCCCTAGAAAATAAAAGTTTTCCTACCACAACAACCATGACATTAAAATGACCACTCCTTTGCCCATTTTCTTTGTACACGACTCAACAAACACCCCTTTAACCAAACCGTTTTTCTTTCAAGTTTTAATTTTTACGACGATCAACTTGTACAACTAACATTTAGACACCATAAGAAGCATAAAAGTACAACTTAAAAAACTTTAGACAACTTACAAAGATTGATGATTTTTGGTTGGATTTTGACACAAGGAACAACCCAAACGTTGTTTAAGCAATAACCCGGACACTAGAATCAACACAAGACTTCTATATCTTCAAGTTCTTGATCAAAGTTTAACAAAAATGTAAGTGTTTGTGTGTTTGTGGAATCGGACGAACCAAAAGAAAAAGAGAGGAGAGAAATGATTTTGAAATGATGCATGGAATGTGTGTTTAAGGTTTAGACAAAACCTTATGTACCATACTAGGACATAGTTAAGCTAAAATTTTGCCACCCTTGTCCCCTTTTGTTTCTTCTAACCGGCCAAGGATCTAAAGAGGGTCGGGATTGCTTCTTTTTGTGTCGGGTTCACTTAAAATTCAATGTTCATCAATTTAAAACGTTACCCGGAGTTTCTTAGTATTTTTATTGAACTTAAAAACATTTTTTCCAAGAACCTAGATTATTTACACGACATATTTCCAAATTAAACTTCCCAAAATTCATGTGAACATTATCGGACGTGTCGGGACCAAAATACGAGTTTAGTTTAAATTTAACTGAAACCCTTCTCACAAGTTTAGAAGTATCTCAACTTCAAAATATGACTTGTCCAAAACTTCACTTTCACGACCATTACGGACTTTACTTAAATTTCACAAAAAACACCCGTTTTCTGATAACTTTTAAATCACACCTCAACGATTTGCGTTCTAGAGGAACGTTACCTTAAATTACGAAATTACTTATCAAATAAGTTCGTTATTTTCACCCAAAATTATTTTACCCGCTCTCGAATTAACTGTCGTGCCGGTACGCGCTGCGTGACAATTTTCGCGGAACACGGGAAAACTTCCCGGAACGCATTATAATGACAACATAAACACTCCGATACGGAAAGATGAATCAAAAGTGATTCACTTACAGAACTCAAAACTCTCTCAACACCCGGTTAAACCATAACTGTTTCACGCAAAATGAGTCAACCGAAGTCAACTTTTCAGTTTTCGCCAAGAAAACTAATAAAATCAAGAGACACCGATATAATTATAGTATTTTAAAATACTAAGACTTAGGAAAAGTTTACCGGTTATCACAGGGATATTTGATGACATCAAATAACATATATTTTATAACATCATTTATCCCAGCTAAATTGCTTGTTTTACATTATTTATGCATGAATTGGTACTTAATTACTTATATTTATGATTTGCAGTAATTATCGAGCAAAGAGTAAAAGATGATCAAAAGGCACGCATAATGGAGCTTAAACGAAGAAATTAAGAATAACACTATTCTAAAAACCTATACGCCATATCCATCAAGGAAGATACGGTGTATTTGTGCCTGACACTTCACTCAGCAACGACGAAGAGAAGACTAATACGCCGTACCCAGACAACCTATACGTTGTATCGAAGATCAAGTATTAGAATATTCTAGAATATTATAATCGTGGTCCCCACTCTAAGAAAACCAAATACGCCGTATTGAGCCTCTTCAATACGGCGTATCGACCGAATTCTGGGCCTTATAAATACCGAACCCTAATGACGAATTTTAGTATGCAAAAATATACCTAAGACTGAGAAGAAGGCAATAACCACCAGGTTCGACTTTTAGAAGAAAATAGAAGCCAAGAAGGTCTTGCAATGCTATCCAATCCATAGGAAAACCCTTGTAAATTCTTATACTTTAAATACGCGTTTGGTTTTTGGTATCATTCATTAACTTGGTTATTTTACCTTAATCGTTCGTATATGACATTTGTATTCGTTACAATGGTTATTGGCTAATACCTTTAGGTATTAGCCATGCTTATGAAGATTTAACGTTTGGTTTATGTTTATTTCGATTGCATCTTATTCGTTGTGTGTTGATTATGTTTATCAATTTATACTTGTTTATGTTTGATCATGAGTTTAATCTATCATTCAACAATATCTAGTTATATGGACCAAGTAGGCTAGAGTCTAGGATAGAACTTCATGTAGCTTATATGTGACTCTGGAAGTATAGGACTACAAATTAAAGGTCCTTGAGTGCTCCCCTGGTTTAAATGGTAGAACTAAGTGGTGAATTAGGATTTACAAATGCATTCTAGTTCCTTGCTTGGATCTCTACAGGTAGTAAACTACCAGCATATATATAGCGATTGAACATAAGTGGGTAAGTCTCGATGAGCTAGGTTTTCAATAATCACCATTATTGTCTCCTAAGATAGATTATAATCAACCGCGATTGCTTTATGCGGATGTGGTTAATTGTGACAGAACTGCCATGTCTAGGTTTTAGGAAGAAGTACCACCTAAATCTAGGAATGATATATCAACAACGAGATAAGACAATCATTACACTTATAAACTAAAATATGTGTTTTATTAGATTAAATATGGTTAATATGTTTTCCTTACAATAGGCTTGACCGCTTCTCTATCTTCTAAATATCAGTTTGTATGTGTTAATCGCCCAATCTCATTCTAGGTAAACCAAAACTCGTACTAGTCTCTCAGGCTGAAAACCCTCCTCTTTTGTGTTAGTTTAGGTTTAACTTAGGTATAACATAGAATAAATTAAGACTAACTTAGATAACTAAAATACTGGTAGACTTAAGTATTAACACTCGCTCTTAATGATCGACACCCTACTTACCAACGAACCTCATCTGATCGGGTACACTGCCCGTTAGTGTTGTTTTAGGTAAAATTCGGCAAAATATAAATAGTAAAACTTGATAATAAATATTACCTATGCACAACGACACATCATGGATGATTTTGGGTATGTTTTGGTAAACACTACATATTATGTCCAGATTTATAACATGGCTTAACAGGTCTTTAAAAATGTTTTGAGAAGCTATAACTATAAAAATATGTTAGTAATTGTTATTACCTTCACGTAGATATAAAGAACGTAAAAATCAAACTTAAAACGAGTGAGATATGGCCTTTTGAAGTTCGACGGCTTGCTGGCCAGATTTTCAAATCGTGTTTTGGCCTATTTTGGTTCCGAGTCAGACAAAACTTATATAAGGAAACTTGTAGATCATGATTTTTCCTTAAATCGTAGCTTTTGGACAACCCTTGAATCCTTATAATGAAGGAGATACGCTCTCCTAAAGTCGAGCTAAATCTGGGAATTTTATTAAGTAAAAAGTGAGTTATTTGGGGTTATAAAATGGGTTTTTGGTCGTTTTCGAGTCCGTTTGAGCTATAAAATCCTTAGCGAATATGGTAGTAACACCTATATATTTTATACATACGTTATAAACTTTCTAAAACATTATTAGGTAAAGAATTCATGTGATGATTAGAAGTTATTAAAATTTATGTTAATTAAATGGGTGTTTGGCTAGAGCTTAAATTAGCATCTAAATAAGCAAATTTGGCTTAAGGCTTGAAGAGTAATCATTTAGGCATGTTAAATAAGCTAAGATATAAGTTTGTTGAAGATTGAGATAGCTTAGAATGATTTTTGGGTCGTTTTGGTAATGACCCAAATTGGGACAGCATAGTGTGCAGAAATTTACACCGACTTTGAAAAATCATAGAAAAATAACCGTAGCTCTGTTGGGAGTGTGCCTTACATATTCGGAAAGGCGAAAGAGTCTATTTTCTAAGAAAAATATTTCCAGGTCATGAATGTAAGTTTAAATAGGTCAAAATTAGAATATTGTAGCGAGTTGCAGAAATTCTGCATAAAAGGAGAGTTTTATAACAAGTGTTTCTTGTAATTTATTCATGTTAATTATTTTATTTTTCTAAGATTTTCATTATTTTATACATTCTATTATATTTATTTGTAAGATATAGCATTGTACATAATTAAATGGGGACTAGAAACTTGATAAAGGTTGATTTGTAATATTTGAATTGGGGCAGAATTAGATCAGTAGCTTGTAGAAGTAATCTGGAAAAATTTATGAAATTTGAAGACTAGAGAAAAATATAGTGACATAGGTCTGTGTTTTAGTTCCATTTCCTCGGGTGGCACTCGTCGTGACGATACCCGAGGAATTTACTAGAAAATAAACGGTAAAGATTGTCCGAAACTGCACACCAGATTTCAATTGAGTATAACTCCAAAAATTTGTATAGAAGTCACCCCTGATGTAAAATGGGAACTTGTATAGGACTGTCTAACTTATAGTTAGCAAGTCGAAATAGCCCTAACGGGCTTACGGTTTAAGAGATACGGCCGTTTTCCTGAGACCGTAGTAAACTATGAAAATCACAGCTTCGATACATGTTAGTATATTGACTATTTGACCTCATTTTTTTAAATTTGAAGTGGTCGGACCTACATATCAGAAAAATAGACTCATTTACCTTTCCGTACGCGTAAGAACCAAACCGAGACCATTTACGGATTAGGAGTTATGAGTTTTTGTAATGGGCTTAAGAATTTTAAAATATGGACATTGTTTGGGGCCCAATTGTTTTTATAAAAAGTACAAATTCTAAGTACAATGCTATAATATATATAAAAACTTATATATATTTATTTGTGTAATATTTATAAATCCTAAGACGCGACTTTATTTTTAGGTTGCTTTTAGAGTTTTACTCGGTCTCCCAACGCTCCTTTCTCGTTATCATTTCTCGGTCTCTCGACACTTAATCTCGATATCTTTTATCGCATTGCTTAAAGGTGAGTTCATAACCCCACTTTTACTTATTAAATGTTTTGTAAACTCCTTTGGGGAGATACATGCTATTTTTATATATGGACGCAAGTGTTTAAACTGTATGCTATGCCTGATATGTTATTGCCTAAGTACCTTTTCTTCCTTTAAGTACCCTATATTATGAGCCGTTAATTTTTTTTGTGAAGTGAACGCGAAAGTTGTGAACATATCTATTGCGACTGACAATCCCCATCCGGGTATGTAACAGCCGATTACCAAGTCAAACGGACGCATTTAACATTTAAAATACTCGGATGTCTGGCAGAACACCCAGTTTTGGGGCAAAAACCTAAGCCGGGGTTTTCCGTATGGTTTCGGTGTCATGAGCTGATGAGGTGTCATTTTATACACTTTCTCGGCGTCGTTTAACCCCCTAAATCGTGCATTTATGCCCAAAATAGGTACTTAATCGTTCCTTTTC
This sequence comes from Tanacetum coccineum, assembly GCA_026074375.1. Classification (NCBI taxonomy): domain Eukaryota; kingdom Viridiplantae; phylum Streptophyta; class Magnoliopsida; order Asterales; family Asteraceae; genus Tanacetum; species Tanacetum coccineum. The sequence goes on from BQNB010079009.1 coordinate 30,150, forward strand.
AGGTATTTCGCATTTGGAAGACATTTAGATGAATTACACGTGACTTGGGCTAATTTAGAAAAGAAACGGACAAGATTACAAACCAACACCAAGACACTTGAAGATTTGTGCTCCCAGAGCCTAGAGACAGCGTCACAAGCCATACACGACGCCGTCACAATTCATCAAGTGACGGCGTCACATATTTCAAGACGGCGTCAGTCCGCACCAACTCAAACGCAGATCTAGAA